>APFE031671461.1:63554-86421 GCA_000404065.3 Pinus taeda | reverse complement strand
AATGCAATTCTCATAGAAGTCCAAATCAACATTCTTCAAACCCAGCAACAAATTCCTTGAGTGAAGAATCTTCATCCCCTTTTCACTCATGTGTCCGAGCCTATGATGCGATAATGCTGCATCTACTCCTTTGGAAGTTAAAGCATTAACAGAGTTAGAAATACCATTGCATAAATACAATGTACCAACCTTTTCACCTTTTGCTATTACCAGGGCTCCTTTGGTGACCTTCGAAGCTTTATCTGTGAAAGTTGTCACACAACCTTTACCGCCTAACTGCCCTGTTGAAATCTGATTTTTCTTTAGATCTGGAACAAGCCTTACCTCCTTTAGTAGCCATTGGTTTCCATTCTGCTGTTTTACAAGAACCTTACCATTACAACAATTTTACAGGGTTTATCACCACCGAAACGAACTTGTTCAAAATATCCTTGAACATAGTCATGAAAGTATTTCTTATTAGGTGTGGCATGGAATGAGGCCCCTGAATCTACCACCCAGGAATCAGTAATATTTTCAAAAGAAAGAACCAAAGCATTTTGTAACACATCACCTGTCACATTTTCTTCATGATTGTTTTCTTGCTGTGCATCTCCTACTTTTCTCTTCCAAGATCTACAGTCTTTCTTTAGGTGTCCTTTCTTTCCACATTTCCAGCACACTATCCCTAATTTGGACTTGGATCTTCCTTTCCTTGATTTACTGCGATATCCTGAGCTCTTTCTTCTTTCCATTTTTCTTCCCCTAGACTCTGCACTCAAAGCATTACCTGATGTCTCACCAGAGTTTTTCCATCCCATTTCCTCGCTAAGGATAGCACTGACAACATCGTCAAACTTTAAAGTACTAGATCTAGAAATAGAGTTACTAATGGCCATTACTAAACCATTCCAACTTTTTGGTAATGAGCACAAGAATAACAGAGCTCTAACTTCATCATCAAAGTTTACCCCTACAGAACATAGATGACTTGTAACAATATTAAAATCATTTAAATGGTCTGCAATAGATCCACCTTCCAACATCTTCATATTAAATAACTGTTTCATAAGAAATACCTTGTTTGAGGCTGAGGGTTTTTCATTAAGTTTCTCCAACGCCTTAATCAAACCCTCTATCATTGTTTCCTTCAAAATGTTGAAGGTGACCGATGCTACGAGGCACAACCGTACTGTTCTGAGTGCCTTTCCATCGAGAAGGTTCCATTCTTCATCTGTCATACTCGTTGACATCTTTGTTTTTTTGCCCAATGGTAGGTATAGATCTTTCTAATACAAATAATCTTCCATCTGCATCTTCCACAACGAGAAGTTTTGGCCGTTAATTTTCTCGACCCTAAACTTACCATCTTCCGCCATTTCTCCCACTCGAATGAGGAACCCTTCTTTCTTGTGAGTTTATCAACCAAATAGACCTTCGGCTCTGATACCAGTTGTTAGAAAATTATATATTATGGAGCAATGGAACACTTAAAATATTGTAGAAATATAAACATAGAAAATGCATAAAACAAGAGAGACACAGATATACATGGTTCACCCAGTTTGGGCTACGTCCACCCCGAACAGCCAGTCCTTCCTTTCTATTATCCAGAAAAATGAAGAGACACAACCTACAACAGATCCATTGTAATATCCTCTGTTTTCTATCACAACCTCACCTCTCTGCTTCTCGCTCGGAGAATACACATCTATTACACAGCCTCAAATACAATGCCCTCATACAAAGAGAGGGGTTGCCTTCTAAGGAAAAAAACCCTAAACTAATGATAAGTTCTACTATCAGATCATATGCCTAAGGAATGGCCCAGATTGACTAGAAATTACTATACTTTTACAAGGCAATTTTACATCTATTTTTAGCTTCGGGGGCACTACCCCCCGCTTGCCCCCGAACCCCCCAGCCGGGGGGGAATTGGTCCCCCCTGACCCCTGTAGGGGGGACAATTCCCCCCCGCACACCCCTGCATGAAGGGGTGTACAAAATTCCTAGGGTATACATCTAGATGAAACAAATACCTCTAAAAAATCATGCTCCATACTCAACACTCTCCTCATGAAGCAACATTTCGACATCATTACAATAATCTTACTAATATCATTCAAACAACATTTCCTTAGCTCAAGGAATTCCAACCTCCCCCAGCCTTTGAATGCTTGATCAATTTATAGTTGAATGGAGGAGGTTAAGCCATTAATGGCCTTCATGAATGATCTACCAAATTTGGAAAGTGGTTCCATGGAGGAAGGGATAATGGATTGAGGTTCATTCATCCTCTTCCTCATCCAAATGTGAGCTCAATCAACCTCGAAACTTCCAGAAGTATCCATTGGATGAGGAATCCAATGGATTCATTTAAAAAATTCGATGAATCTCGCTTAGTGTAGGTGAAACAAAGGCTAAGTGCATTGTAGTGCACCCAGTCAGTTCAGTTTTTGTGTTGCAATGCAGTTTGATAGAAGGCTACCTGCGCTGATCTCCTTAGGGACACTTTTTGGATGAATGGTGTCATGGAAACTCTTGGGAGGCAAGAATGATGTAGGCTGATCTCATTAGGGAATGAAAACAACTGAATTAGGTCTTGATGGACCCTAATATATGGATCTGGAAACTGGGGTTGATGTGACCAAATTGACCTGTAACATCCTTCTCCTTGACCTTCGTTCTTCGGAGCCATAAGTGATGAATTACACCTATGTCATCTACATACATGTCAGATATATTTGCAAAATACATGTTCAATTACATGGCTAATCATTACCCAAACAAACATCATACTTTCCAAGAGTTTATAACACACTCTTTGGTAAATTTTACATCAAGATCATAACAGAAACCAATACCCCAACTATCAATAGAAAAGGACAAAACATCATCATGTTGCTTGTCATAAGTGATGGAAAGCACATCATCAATTTTACAATCATTTCACAATATATAATTTAAAAGATGTGGCCATGAAAAATTACTATTCTTAATGAAACCTTCTCTTGCTCATCAAAGTGAATGGGTCATCATTTTGGAGTTGATTCTTCTCTCAAAAAGATTCATTGACTGGTTCCTGCACAACAACTTTGTCCTTCTTGAGACACTAATTTGGATGGAACTCCCAACATGTGGCTCTTTGATGTCCACCTCTATTGCAATGATTGCAAAAACTATTCTTCCTCCAGAACTACTTAACTTTCTTCCTTTGCTAATGTGGAGAAGGCCTTTCACGTCTCGTCCTCTTTCTTGCTGCCATCCTCTTCCAACACTTGGAAGCAACATGATTATACAAGCCACAAAAAGTACATGGTTTTCTATTCTACAAATTTTGTTCACCATTAATAATATGCTTGTAATCAAAAGGAATATTAGCATAATGAGACCTCTTATACCTTGCTTGGTTATCTCTGATACAATCCTGTCAGTGAGAGTTTTCCTTAGCCCTTCCTATACAATCTACATTGTCATGGGAATATTATGATGTGTTCCCATCATCCTCATTCCTCGATGGTTTCAACAATGGCTTAGAAGCTTTTGCTACCTTTGAGGACTCTCCTTCAATGTATCCAAGTCCTGCAAATTGAGGTCATTGTACAACCTCTAATATTTGCATCATTCCTTGGCCATTAACACCAATTCCTCCTCCTTTATATTTCGTCTTGGTAAGGAGTATCATGCCAGTTACAGAAATGGGTACCCCAAGGCTTCAAACAAAAATAACATCATGTGAAAATGAAACTAAACAATTACCAACATTGTTTACCTCAACTATTGATTCTGAAGCACGTGATCATGGCTTCATTGAGCCTTCATTTCACTTTAACTTTTCTGAGGCCTCTTCCATGGCTCGTAGTTGAATATGCAATCTATTCTTATCCTCTTATGATTCTTGTAGAAGTCTCTTCAACTCAAAATTATCTGCTTGAAGGCTCTGATTGATTTCTCCATTTGAATGATGAGAAGAAGATGAAGAAGTATATTCACTTGAATATGGATATGGGGAATCATCCTCTGCTCTCTCTTTCTCCTCCGTCTTTTTCCATTTTCTACTCATAATTTTCATACATTATATCTACCATGCATGCCATCTTGAGGAGCTCCTCATAGAGATCTTTGTTATCCTCCATCTTCCTTCTTGTTGCATGTTCAATCATGCATTTCACATTAGCAAGAAGATCGCTCTGATACCAAAATTGATCCAAATTCTCTCAGCTACTGAAATTAACCAATATATTTTACTTTTTTGATGTTAGTAGAATTTCATGTGAAAGAGTATGAAAAACTACATGTTCATACTTTAAAGAAGAGGAAACATAAACCATCAAATCAAAGAACACACACAAGTTGATAATAGATTTCACCTAGTGTGGGTTACGTCTCCAGGGCCAATGTCAAGTGTGGGAAGGCTTCTTTATTACGTGATGCAAGATGATGATGAGTACATGATGTTTTCTTTGTCAATAGAAGGAATAAATCCCTTAACTAGACTGGCATGTCTCTCCACGAGACACTCTTCTATAAGAAATCTCACTCATAAAATCTCTCCTTTAGCATGAAAAAATATCAAACTCTCACATAAAGTGTCATACAAGGATCCTCTCAAAAAGTGGCACACATGGATCTCAACATCAAATCATCATCTCAACAAAAATCAAAAGAAGACATGGCACCAGTGCATCTTATACCTCCACTATTGGGAATGGCCTGAAAATGCAAACCTCTTCTAAAGAAACAAATTGCATGGTTGAATTCTTGGCCAAAAATCATGAAATATGATTGTAGACTCAATCCCCTTCTTGGTCAAATTTTGGCTCTTTGGGAATCTAAAAGATCCCTCAAATATTCTCTTCTGTGGGTTGACTGAAATTTGGCTACTCAGATGAAGAAATTGATCTCACCATCACGTTCCTTGTGAAAAACTGAGAAACATGAGTATAAAGTCGACCTGGTTATGAAACTGTCATTTTTGGGCCTCTAGGGAATCTTAAATATTCCTCAAGATTCCACAAAGATTTATTTTTTCAAGTTGACTAAAATTACACTACTCAGATGAGGAAACTGATTACACCATCAGACTCCTTGTGAAATACTGAGAAAAATGATTATAAGGTCAAAATACTTCTGTCACCTTAAAAAATTGGCCTTTAGGGAATATTTTAGATTCCATGTAGATTCTTGCGTCATGGTTCCACCTTCATGGTTCTGCCCTCTACATTCTGTCTTTGGAAAATATGATGCTCAGATTAGAGAACCGTCTACACCATTAGAATATTGGTGAAAATTTGAGTAATTTGAATATAAAGTTGACATATTTTTTACATTGTCAAAATTCAACTATCAAGGGAATCTAAAGATTCATCCATAGCGTCAATGAATATTCTCCTCAAAATCCATGACACACATGGTTCCACTATGTGCTAGGTTCCACCACTTGACCTCCTTCATTCACTGAGTTTATAAAAAAAATTCCAGCGTGAATTCCTGAGCCAACTTACCTGGCATCCTAGTTGGCAGAGTTCAATTAAAAAAGTGTGGTTGGGATGGGTGGGGTTCCAACCCTGTGACCCACCTAGTCAACATTTGTTGGTTTATTTTTGGTGTTATATGTTGGCGATGTATTAAATTTGGGGGCCGCCCATTGGGTGGGCTGACCAATTTTGGCCAGGTGGGTTCGATTCCTATCGGCCCCATTCAAAATGGTGTGCCATTTTGTGTTGGCCACTGGGCCATTGTAATATATATTATAGATATAATATATATATATATATATATATATATATATATATATATATATATATATATATATATATTACAATGGCCCATTGGGTTACCGGGGGTGGTGGCCTTCCACCCCTATTTTTTATTTTTTTTTAAACTTTTAATAAAAACAAGTGGGTGAAAAATAATTAATTGATTTTCAAGGGTCCCCTAAAAAATTAAGTATTGACAATTTCTATGTTTTCGATTGTCGAAATCTATCACCGTGAAGTCTAAATTTGTTGCCTCGTCAGTGGCCACCAAATTTAGTGTCTCCACCACATTTACCTGACCTCCAAATTTATTTGGCGCTCTACCAAATTTAGCAAGGGGGTCTACTTTGACCAAAAATTTGACTAACCATAACTTTCACATACGATGTCAGTTTGAGGTTCTATTTGTGCTATTCGAAATCTTGTGATGATCCCTTCGATTTGAAATTAGTTTCACTGCAACCCAATAACTTTTATTTTTGAGATTTTCCTGAGCCCCCTTTGATTTCTGAGCCTCTTTCGATCCACTTGGATCAACAAGACCTTGACCTAGACATGCCTAATGAAAGATAGACATTTCATCAAACATATTGTAAACATATAACCTATAGGTCATGAATGTATATATGATCATAAACTTCTGGACTTCATCTGAGAATCACTAAGAATTCTCTACCCTCCTAAGCTAGCTACAACAACACTTGTTATCCCATGCATTCATCAACCATTTGGTAACTTATTAAATCATGAACAAGAACCATAGCTAGATAACATCATAAAACTAGGCATATAACCTACATATAACCAGAATAGAAACTATGAAAAATCAGCCAAAAATCACCATAATAATCAATGCAAATAACTCATATTAACATATGAGTTAATATATCACAATAGGAAAATAACTCATATTAACATATGAGAATGCCAACCAAGCTAGGAAATTCCACATACCATCCAACCATAGATTGGGATGACCTAAATCATTTTTTCAGCCAATCACCCCCGCACCATATTCCAAGCATGAATGTGGGATCATAAGGGTTAAACCAAAATAAAACCAACCAAGGCTTCCAGAGGCCAAACCATCTCAACCCTCAAGTACAATTATCTCACCTATACAGTCTACAAATCACTAACATTAACCAGATTGGTCTCTACCCAAGCTGGCAAGGGCTCTAGGAACTAGTATCTCAACCCACAACCTCCAGAGAACCCAAGATGTTACAAGGCTCTAGAGATCTCCCATCTCAACCCACAACCTCTAGGGAACCCAAGTTGTTTTAGGGCTCCAGAGAATTTGTCCCATCCCATAGCCATAGGAAACCTGAGAACCAATCAGAAAACCAAATGGGGAACCCACTACATCATGGCTGTCTAGGAAATGACAAGGAAGGGATGAAACCACTATAGACAATTATCCATGCCAATGACAACACATGAGCAAGCAACCACATGCATATACCATGCATAAAAAAACAAACAAGGAAATCACACATGCAACCTGTTAACTGTAAAGTACGCCTACTATAGCTACTAATCCAACTGTCTCCTTGCACTTCCTTGCTTTCCTTTTCTTACCCTTTTCTTTCTTGCTTGTATTCTTCCAAATCCATGTGAATTATTGAGTGCTCCAGGAATGCTCTAAGTGTGCAAGAGTGTAAGAGAGAAAAATGCTAAACTAATAATGCTAGCAACTATTTCTTTGATACCTTTTTATTCTTGATGTATCCTTTTTCTATCATTTTCCTTCATTTTTCCTCTAATTTCCTTTGCATGCAAATTTGTGTCTCTTCACCTTCCTTCTCTCCTATTTTCCTTTATTTTCATAATTAAATGAAATTTATTTCCTCTTTTCCTTTACCAATCTCCATAACCATTATCAAACCACAAGTGGTTCCCACTATAATGTTTTCCCACCATTCAGCTTGGAATATGTGTCCCATGATCTTGGTATTATTTTATTTACATGGAAAATCAACCAGGGGATGTTACAAACCCCTCCCCCTTGGGGGAACACCACCCTCAATTTTCAATGACGCTTATAACCAATAAAACATGATTCCCATGGAGCTTTATAACATAGCTCAATGGATCATTTACATCAAATCAAACTGCCAAAACCATGAACACCATACTGCTTATTGGAGCTTTATAACACAACTCATTGCAATACACACACACACACGCACACACACACACACATACATATATATATATATATATATATATATATATATATATATAAAGAGAGAAGAGAATATATATATATAATATTATATATCTCTTCTCTCTCTATATATATATATATATATATATATATATATATATATTAAAACAACAACACATATGCTCAAGCAACAAATAAAGAAAGATACAAAGCCTCCATTTGATCAACCATCTCCCATGTAGCTTCATAAGGCCCAAAATACTTCCATTGCACTTTAACTTTCTCTATTGCTCGGTTCCGAAGCATGAGTTGTTTCTGCTAAAAAATGCATTGAGGTTCTAGATGGAATTATCCCTTTGGTTCCACATGTAACACATACCAATTAATAACATGATTCAAATCCTGGATATATCTCTTATGCAATGAAATATGGAAAACATCATGTAATTTCACTGTTGGTGACAGTCCAAGTCGATAGGCCACTGGTCCAATCCTCTCAAGGATCTCAAAAGGCCCACAATATTGAGGTACCAACTTGGCACATGACATAATCCTCAAGGATCTCCTCTTAGGCTTGATGCACAAATAAACATGCTGCCCAATCTAAAACTCCTTGAATGCTCTATGTTGTTCTGCATAACTATTATGACTATCTTGCATTGCCTTTAGATTCCTCCTGATAAGTTGCATCTCTTGTTCCATCTCATCCAACATATCCAGTACAATCAGTACCTTATTCATTGAATCACTCCAGCTAATAGGAGTATTACAACTCCACCCATAAAGAGACTCAAATGGACTCCTCCTCAAGGAATCATGATACCCATTATTATATGAAAATTCCACCAGTGGAAGGTACTCCCACTTCCTTTGTTTATGCATGACATACATCCTCAGCATATCCTCAAGAATCGTATTAATTGTCCCTATCTGTCCATTTTTCTATGGATGATATGATGTATTGAAGGCTAACCCTGTCCCAAAGACTGCAAAAAACTCTTTCCACTGCTTCCAAAACTTGGAAGTGAACTTGGCATCTCTATCTGATATGATCTTCATGGGAACACCATGCAACCTCACTATCTCTTTGATGAATATTTGAGCTACCTCACTATTAGAATTTGTGGACTTCACTGCAATAAAGTGAGCTACCTTACTCAATATATTAACCAAAACCATGATGGAATCATGCTGCTTTGATGTCCTCAGAAAAATTGTAATGAAGTCCACGGAAATGACTCCCATTTCCATTATGGAATCAAAATAGGCTGTAACAAGCTAACCAGATGCTTGCATTCAACTTTCACATACTGACAATCCAAGCATCTTGCTATAAACTCAACCACCCATTTCTTCAGGATTGGCCAATAATAGAACTTCTTAATAATTGTTAAAGTCTTCTAGTACCCTTAGTGGCCTGAATATAAATTGACATGAAGCTCCCTCGAGATACGCTTCTTGAGCTCACTACTATCTGGCCTATAAATCCTATTCCTAAATATGGCCAAGCCATTTGTCGTGAGGTGATACTTCTCATCCATATCACCTTGCCACAACTTATGCTTTAGCTTCTAGTACCTCTCATTATGTTGTCCTACATGCAAGATCCGTTCTTGTAAATCTTTCCCATATGAACTCACATCCGAAATGCGGTTCACCTGCACTCTCCTACTGAGAGCATCTGCAACCCTATTCTCCTTGCCCTTAATGTATCTAGTCTCAAAATCAAACTCACTAAGGGTATCCAACCATATATCTTGCTGAAAATAGCAATAAGAAATGTTAAAAATAGAATCGAGAAATTCCAATTTAATTTTTCCTTGAATTAAATTGTGAATTAAAATTGAATTCTTTTCTCATAGAAACTTGTAATAGTTAACTAAGTTAAGTTAACTTAGTTAAATTAGTAATTTCAAGTTGGAAGTCTTTCTGAAGTCATGTATATGTTCTCCCTATATTATAGGAGTCCACGATGAGTTAAGTATGAGTTGTAATTAGTTAACTTAGTTTACTGAGTTAAGTTAAGTTAAATTAGTTCCAAACCGTATGAGGAACTAATAGTGAGTTAATAGCCAGTTGGTGTACTAATGCATTAACTAGTGATACTCTAGTTAACTGAAGATTCCCTCATCAGAAACTCATGCATGTTGATTTTGAGAAAGACCTAGTTGATACTAGAGTGCAAGGATAATATAATATCAGTGGTATGATTCATTGATTTGTAAATATCATGCATGAAATCAGAGAAGGACCTAATTTTGGATTGCGCAGTTATGGATGGGAATTTACCTTTAAATATGGGCTAATTCTATTAGGAATGGTGCAAATAATTAGAATCTTGGAGGCTTGGAAATTTGGCTAAGTATTGGCCAAAGGAAGTCATCAGGCGAAGGATAGGAATCAAGCAAGGAAACATGGCTTGGAGATCTGGAAAATTGGCTAAGTGTTGGCCAAGAGTTTTCTTGTGAGCTGGAGATTGATTTTACTGAGTGTTGGTATTGTTCTTGTGAGAACAAGCATTGTGTTCTCATTTTGGATTTCTGATATATGGAATACAGATAGTGGGGTTTTGAGATGTGGCTTCCCTGGGAGAACTTATTATGTTATGTGCCATTGATGTTCTTCCTCTTTTTGATTATTATTTTTCTCTATCTTTATGTGTTTCCTCTATAAAGAGTAGAAGTAGATTCTCGTCTCTTGTTTTAGTAGATTACATGAGATTGTGAATCTATAAGATTTTCTACATGGTATCAGAGGTAGATTTGTAGAAATTTTCTACATGGTATCAGAGCTAGATTTGTAGAAATATTCTAGATCATATCAGAGCTGAAGACATATAGAAGAGAAGAATTTGAATTCATCCTTGCATATTGATGGAGCTCTAGTTCAGGGTAGATTTAGAAGACCCTATATGCAAACTTGTTAATGTAGTTAGAAGGCTGCTAGTGGGTAGATTGAAGAGAAGGATTTTATTTTGGCCACAAGTTTGCACAGTAGATCTGAATTTTTTTGTGCAAAAATTTCAGAAACAAATAATATATCTGGATTCCTTGCGAAAAAATACCCAAATTAAAAAAAACAATAAGCCGAATTGGAGTTTGGATGAGGGAGATATCGTTGATTTAAAATAATCTATTTTTCAAGAAAATTTCATCACGACGGCACAAATGAAACAGATTGGTGTGCTAGCCAAGAACCTGTAGACACTTGAGGTACAAGATGCATACAAATCCTTGAGGAGAAAGGCAAAGGTTAGAGATTTGGTGGCTGGGAGGGAGAGTAAATTACCTCTCAACATGTAGCCCCAGAATAAGTAGTCTCAGACAATTGTGGAGCAGCTACAACTGGAGAAGCTGAGAGGAGACCGAGTTGAGATATCCACTCAAGCAAATAAGAAACAGTGTCAGAAGTAGATTCAGGAAGTTGTGGAGCAGCCATAACTAGAGAAGTTGAGAGGAGACCCAGTGGAGGCATCCACTCATGCAGAGACCTCCAGTAGGGGGAAATTTCGAGCCAAGTGGGTAGAGGGATCACATGCAGCCATACCTCGAGGTGTGAGGTGGGACGATGTGAAGTGAGAGTCCCAAGAGGGATGAAATTGGGTAGGGTGCATTAAGAGGTTTTATCTCATGGATCGTACCTTACTATGGGAGCCCAAAGTAGATAATAGTGGGAGGAAGTAATGGGATTGATGCAACTAGAGATCATAGTGACAGAGGCTAGAGCAATCATATATTGATTAGTGTAGAGAAGGGTTCAAAACAATGTAGAAAAGTAGAGTCAAAAGAAGCACAAAGTTTTCAGTCGATGGAGGTAATAACAATCAGAGAATTTGATGACAAATGCATCATACTGATTCAGGTTGGATGTTTTTTTTGTTTCTATAGTTGCTGGAGAAACAACACTAGAGAGAAGTATTTCATGCAAAACATTCCAAAGGTTTAGGATCGAGATCGAGTTTAATTCATTTCTTGTTGAGAGGGAGTGTTGAAAATAGCAACAAGAAATATTAAAAATAGAATCCGAAAATTCCAATTTAATTTGTCCTTGAATTAAATTGTGAATTAAAATTGAATTCTTTTCTCATAGCAACTTTTAATAGTTAACTAAGTTAAGTTGAATTATTTAACTTAGGAATTTCGAGTTGGAAGTCTTTCTGAGGTCATGTATATTTTCTCCCTATATTATAGGGGTTTGGGATGAGTTAAATATGAGTTATAATTAGCTAACTCAGTTTACTGAGTTAAGTTAAGTTAAATTAGTTCTAAACTATTTGAGGAACTAATAGTGAGTTAACCATGAGTTGGTGCATTAATGCATTAACTAGTGCAACTCTAGTTAAATGAATATTCCCTCATGAGAAACTCATGCATTTCGATTCTAAGAAAGAACTAGTTGAGACTAGAGTGCAGGGACAATGTACTATCAGTTGTATGATTTACTAATTTGTAGATATCATGCATTCAATCAGAGAAGGACCTAAATTTGGATTGCGTAGTTATGGATGAGGATTTTCCCTTTAAATACATGCTAATTCTATCAGGAATGATGTAAAGAATCAGAAGCTTGGAGGCTTGTAAATTTTGCTAAGTATTGGTGAAAGGAAGTCATCAGGCGAAAGATAGGAATTGTGCAAGGAAATAGGGGATTGGAGAGCTGAAGAATTGGATAAGTGTTGGCCAAGAGTTTTCTTGTGAGTTGGAGATTGATTTTACTGAGTGTTGGGATTGTTCTTGTGAGAACAAGCATTGTATTATCATCTTGGATTTATAATATATGCAATACAGATAGTGGGGTTTTCAGCTATGGCTTTCCTTGAGAAATATTATTATATTATGTGCCATTGATTTTCTTCCTCTTATCGATTATTATTTTTCTCGATCTTTATGTCCTTCTACTGTAAAGAGTAGAAGTAGATTCTTATCTCTTGTTTTAGTAGATTACATGAGCTTGTGAATCTACACGATTTTCTACCTAGCTTATGTGGCATTCATATTGGGTTGGTCAAATAAGTACCTCAACCCAATATGATCACTCATTAGAACAAACCTCCTACTGAGGAGATAATGTATCTACATCTTTAATGCATGAATGATAAATTCCAATGCAAGATCATGAGTCACATAACTTTTCTCATGCTCATTCAAATTTCTTGACTCATAACATAACAACTGTCCTTCCTGCAACAAGACTCCACTAAGTCCTTCCTTGCAAGCATTTGTACAAACCAAAAAATCCTTATCAGGATTTGCAATCTTCAAGACTGGAGCATTTGTAAGCAAATGCTTCAACTACTCAAAAACATGTGTACACTCCTTAGTCCATTCAAACTTATTCCCTTTTATCTACAAATATGTAATAGGATAACCAATCCTTGAGAAGTTCCTAATGAACCACCTATATTAACCTGCTAGTCCCATGAATGATCTAACATCATCCACATTTCTAGAAGTTGGCCACTCCATGATAGCTTTAATCTTTTCTAGATCCACTGCCATCCCCTCATTGGAAATAACATATCCCAAGTAGTGAATTTGAGACTGAAATAAACTGCACTTTTTGAGCTTGGCATACAATTGCTTCTCCCTCATCAATCTCAACACTACTGCCAAGTGCTCTACATACTCTTCCTCATTCTTGGAGTATATCAATATATCTCAATAAACACTATCACAAACTTATCCATCCAAGGAAACAACACATTGTTAATCAAACACATGAATATGGATGGAGCATTAATAAGATCAAAAGGAACCACCACAAACTCATAATGGCCATACTTGGTATGGAATATTGTCTTGTAGATGTCTTATTCTTTGATGCACACCTGATCATATCTTGATGTCAAATCAATATTTGAAAAGACTGCAGATCCCTTCAATTGATCAAACAAATCATCAATTCATGAAAATGGATACCTGTTCTTGATAGTCACCTTATTCAACTACTGGTAATCAATGTACAATCTGAGACTACCATCCTTTTTCTTTACAAACAATACTAGTGCACCCCAATGCGATACCCTTGGACTTATGTATCCTTTATCAAGAATCTCCTTAAGCTACAAATTCAATTCCACCAACTTTGGAGTGATCATCTTGTACGGTGCCTTAGATGTTGGTGCTACTCCTAGCATAAACTCAATAGAAAATTCCACCTTTCTATGATGAGGAGACTCTAAAATCTCTGAAGGAAACACATCCTGGAACTGGTGCAAAACATGATACCTCTTCAGGACTTCATCATCCTCATCTTC
The DNA here is from genome assembly GCA_000404065.3 of Pinus taeda. Taxonomy (NCBI): domain Eukaryota; kingdom Viridiplantae; phylum Streptophyta; class Pinopsida; order Pinales; family Pinaceae; genus Pinus; species Pinus taeda. The sequence continues at coordinate 72,257 of APFE031671461.1, read as the reverse complement.
CTTCCCTTTGTCACTGGAAATATGATCTACAAACAATACACATTCCTTCTTGCAACTGTGCTTTACCTGCATAGTTGTAACTGTTCTCACTGATATAGGCTTCTTCTTTCCCTATAGTCTCTCCTTTCCCCATCATCATTAGGCACTCAAAAGCCTTACCATAGAAATCCACTTTAGTCCTATGAATGAACAACCAATCCATGCCCAAAAGCATACTATATGAACCCAAAGGAAGCACATTTAGATGTGCTAATGAAGGCATACCATTAAGATAAAATACATAAGATCTCACCCAATCATGAACTCTTCTCTTAGTACCTGTAGCCATCTGCACCAACCAAGATTATACATGCACTTATTTATTCAAGCAATACTTATCCACCAAGTGAGAACTGGTATAACTATAGTTAGATCCAAGATCAATTAAAATGGAAACAACTTGATAATGCATCTTACCTTGCACCTCGATAATGGATGCTTGATGATTATCCTGCCTATTATCCACTGCTGCATAAATATGAGGAATACTCTAACCAACATTCTCAATTGTTTGTACCTCTTGATCACTATAAATATGAGGCCTTCCACCTTGGTGCGTTGGGTACTCATTCCTGTTATACTCTCCACCACAAGTCCAACACCTTAAATTCTTCCTCCCATTACCTTGTGTTGGTTTTATGGGCCCTGACCTAGGTTCAACATTAAGCAGCCAAGCAAATCCCTACACTACTGGCCCTTTCGGCATCAATTCACGAAGTGCGGACCAAAGTCTCACCCAAGGCAGTATGGGGGGATGTAGGAACAAAGTTTCCGCACCCTGAGATGGTCGTGGTGTCGATCTTAGACCTTGACCCCTTTCTTCACCAGATCGATAAGCCCTTAGGGCTTATTAATGTTCCTTCTTCTCGAACCTTTAGAACCTTCGTGAAGGTATACGACTGACCTTCACGCAGTCCTAACCAGTGATCCAAGCACTTACATACCTCTGTAACTGCATACTGTTATATGTTCCTGAATTACCTTAAGGGTTCACCAATTTTACGATGCAATTAAGGTTCTCTTTCATGTCAACATATATTCTTACTTGCGCTTAAATAACAGATAGAAATAGATACATTCGCACATCAAACTAGCATTATAATTTAAATCCATAACTTAACATAACATAATCGGATGTAATAATCAGAGACAAAATACACAACAATTTCAGAATACTTCTCTTTATTGATGATTCAAGTTCCCAGTACAGACTCTATTTTCCCTATGCACATAGCTACAAGGGTCCATGCACTCAGTTGCAGACTTCTACCCTAGGCCTCTGTGCACTCAGCTACAGAGCCTCTACCTACGCTAAGACTCTCACTCTTAGCTCTCCTATCACTCAAGCACTTATAACTCTACTTCTATTTTTTCTACTCTTTTGGACTTACTTAGCTTCTTTTTATACAATCCCATTGTCCGTGAACCATATGTGGATCTCCAAAACTGACACAATCTATCTAGACTAAGGGCAGAAAACCCTTTTTTAATTTAGATATCTTCACACTCTGTGACCACAAAATGTGGAGACTTTACATTCTTTATACAAAATTCAGGCCTTTTGCCCCAAAACTTGGGTTTGTAACCCCAAAATTGATCCCCAGGGGACCCGTTCCCAACACCTTGATTATGCTCCTTAGGCTGAAATCCATGTTCTATATCATCTGCATTGAACTTCTTGTACGACGCTACATTCTCATTTTCACCTACATCCTAAATTCTTCCTTGATTCTTAGCCCACTGTCGTTTAGTATTCTCATTACCTTTCTAGTCCCACTTAGGCTCAGATTTGTGCTTAGACTACTCATAACAATGCTTTAGATTCTCGATGGCTTCCTCCAATGACCGAGGATCAACATACTCAATCTGATCTTTAAATGCTAAAGTCAATCCAATGATGAACCTTTGGACCTTTTTCTTCTCATCCTTGAGGTAGGGAACCTACCTCAACAACTCCAGAAACTTGGTCATGTATTCTTCATCTGTAATGGAACCTATCTTCAACTCAAATAACTCCTTGGCCTTTCCATCCTAATATCTCTCTGACAAGTACTTCTTCTTGAAGAGTCTTTTAAACTCATGCCAAATTAGCTCCTCTACATAGATGCCTCTGACATGCTTCACATCTTTGAACCATATATCTACATTTCTCTTGAGATTGAAGATAACTATCTTGACTTTCATATTCTATGAATAATCATGTAATCTAAAGAGCTTGTTCATCCCAAGTAGTCATGCTTCTTTATCTTCTGACTTCTTCACCTTCCCATCAAAATTAGGATCCTTATCTTTCTTGAACTCTTCTAGCAAGCACCACCTCTCACTCCTCCTATAAGGATGTTGATGGTAATGATGATGTCTCTTAGAACCAGAGCTAGTATAAAATCCAAGAGTGTTATCCCAATTATCTAGGGTATCAAATGATCTGCCTCCTCTGACATTGTCATCCCTGTCCAAATTGTGTCCTTTATGAGACCTGCTTCCATACGATCCATTTGTCTTTTCTTCCTATCGATGAATGATCCTCAGCTATCCCTGCTTCTGCAAATATGAAAGACTTTGAAGGATGACTGCATTAATTTCTGCTTTTTTCTGAGTTCTTGCAAGTCTTTCCTGTGCCTCAATCAACTAGTTATTATTTTCATTGCAACTTCTGATCCCTGCCTTCAAACTTCTCAATGTATTTTTTGAATTAGGAGAGTACTCTTCTCCTTTCTACCCAGTTGACCTTTTCCATTCCATATAATTCACATCAGGCTTGTAAAGGGAGTCAGGTGAATTGTATTCCACCTTTCTACTCTTTATCTTTGATCTTTTATTTCCTTCAAACATGTCATGTTAGATAAACCAAATATAGACATAATCAAAAATCATGCATTAGTGTATTTCAGGGGAGGCTATCACATCTACACAAGTCAATTCACATTAACATGATATAGATACATAATGACATCAACATATGAACATCATGCATGATAACATAAAATTGTAATAATGACAACCAAAATGCATGCATAGTAGATACATATACAATTAGCATGCATGCATAACAATCGCATTTACCCCAAGGTCCAGTGCTGCAACCTCACTTTGATACCACCCTGTAACTACCCTCCCACATTTACCCACTTTTATAAGCTCTTCAGGGAAAACATGAGTTGAGTTTCACTATGATATGACCCTACCTCCAAGTTTCAATTATGGAAGTGGGGCCTACAAACCAGAAGTAAATTGACATCCCTTAGAGACTACATATCACTCAAGATCCTACCAACCACCCCATGTGATCAATCCTTGACACAAAACCCTTTTTCACTAGGTTTACTCCCCAACTACACTCATAACAATTAATGCATGCATCTAGGAGGCTATAACTGCACCCATAGGCTTATCTCCATGAAACTATGACCCAATTTCCTCTATTCTATGCATGCAGTTACAAGATCTATGCCACTTTTTCAAGCTAGCCTCCATACCACTACTCAAAACTTCCTGTAATTTTCCATAATCACGACAATGAGGATAACAATGCTAAATAATCAAAACTTGAGCGATACATTGTCCTAGATATGTCTAATGCAAGATATACATTTCATCAAATAGATAGTAAAGATATAACCTACAAGTCATGAATGCATATATGATCATAAAATTCTAAACTTCATCTGAGAATCACCAAGAAGTCTCTATGCCCTCTTAAGCTAGTTGCAACAACACTTGTTAGCCCATACATTCATTAGCCATCCAATTCATAAAACTAGACATATAACTCGCATATAACTAGAATAGAAACTATGAAAAATCAGCCATAAGATCACCATAATAATTAGTACAAGTTCTCATAGACCACAATAGGAAAATGAATCATATTAACATATGAAAAATGTCAACCAAGTCAGAGACTTCCATGTACCACCCAACCATAGATTGGGCTAAACCAAATCTCTCTTTCATCCAATGACCCCCGCACCTTATTCCAAGCATGAATGCAGGATCATAAGGGTTAAACCAAAATAAAACTAACCAGGGCTTCCAAAGGCCAAACTACCTCACCCTTCAAGCACATTTATCTCACCTGTATCATCCAAAAATCACTAACATCAATGAAATTGGTCTCTACCCATGCCGTCGAGGGCTCTAGGAACTAGTAACTCAATCCAAAACCTCGAGGGAACCCAAGCTATTATAGGGCTCCAAATATTTCCCTTCTCAACCCATAGGCTTCAAGGAACCCAAGTTGTTTCAGGGCTCGATTTAATTTGTCCCAACCCAACGCCATAGAAAACCTAAGAACCTTTCAGAAAAATAAATGGGGAACACACTACATCATGGCTATCTAGGAAATGATAAGGAAAGGCTGAAATCATTATCATCGAGGAAATTCTCCATGCCAATGACAACACATAACCAAGGAATCTCATGCATATACCATGCATCCAAAAACTAACAAGGAGATCACACATGCAACGTGTTACCTGCAAAGTAAGCTTGTTGTAGCTACTGATCCAACTATCTCCTTGTGCTTCCTTGCTTTCCTTTTGTTACCCTTTGCTTTCTTTCTTGTCTTCTTCCAAATACAAGTTAATTCTAGAGTGCTCCAATGCTCTAAGTGTGCAATAGTGTAAGAGAGCCAAATGCTAAACTGATAAATGCTAGTAACTATTTCTCTCATACCTTTTTATTATTTATGTATCATTTTTCTTTTATTTTCCTTCATTTTTCCTCTAATTTCCCTTGCATGCAAATTTGTGTCTCTTCACCTTCCTTTTCTCCTATTTTCCTTTATTTTCATAATTAAATGCCATTTATTTCCTCTTTTCCTTTGCCAATTTCCATAGTCATTATTAAACCACAAGTGATGCCCACTATAATTTTTTCCCACCATTCAAGTTGGAATATGTGTCCCATGACCTTGGTCTTATTGTATTTACATGGAAAATCAACTAGGGGTTGTTACATTGAACTTGTGAATGAAAAGTGCCCTATCACTTAAGAAAAATTCAAGCAAGTTTATGATGGGCACGAAAACTCAAAAAAACTTAGAAGCTCATTCCTTTAATATTGGAAACACAATCCTTTATTGCAATAGCCACCAAAATAATCTTCAAAGCATGTGTTCCCATATTACCTTCATTGCTTGTGCATCCTGAGCCTTTTAACATAATCTTCCTCTTGGCACCTTCACATAAACTTCATGCATGCTTTTAACATAATTTTTCATGGTACCACATCCTTGCACCCAAATATTGGGCTAGGGAAAAAGCCCTTACATGGATACTACATGTATGAGGATTACAACTTGCATGTTGGGCTTTGAGATTATTTGAGTGATCATGCTTCAACCAAATGCATTTGTGAAACCCCTAAATAGACCTTTGAGAGAAAGTATTTCCCCCTAAGCAATTGAACACTCAAGCATATGACTAAAAATGACATTAATATGCAATGCAACTCCTAACATGATGGTGTAATGTGATGACTAGAAAAGCCATGAAACACTCTTAAAAACTCAAGCTTGAAGATGCAAATCAAAGAATGAGAATTGAGGGTGAAATATGACCAACAAGACAAAATGCATACCCATAATTTTCATAGCATTACATAGAGAGTATGAGGCCTGAGAATGCATTATGAAAGTAGCAAATTCACAAACCCTAATGCATTGAATAAAATGAGAATGGAGTTGAACCAAATGATGGCCTTGTGCGATGTGCCCTGTAATACATGAGTAACCATAGGATTTGATGGGAGTTTGGTTGTGACATATCTGATCCATCAAAGGCATAATCATAACCATTAGATCCTTGAAAAGAAAGGGGGAACCGAAAATTTCGATAATGTTGAAAAGGTTGTAGAGGTTACAACAAAAGGATAATTCCCAAGTTGAAAGGTTAGGATTCAAAGGAGAAATTGGATCTCTAAGATATGAAAAGAGAATTAATTCATTATTGGTATCAAAGTTGTGAGATCCATGGATTCTCTTATTCTTTCAGATGGAGCTTAAATAATAACTATGACCCTTTTGTAATTCTTATTGTATTTTTTTATCAAACATAGATAATGTTTTTGCTCAACTTGCATTTAAGGGAAGCCATGAGTATCCTTCTCTAAATCTATATTTTACATATTTCTAAATTGTGTTCCTCTTCATCACATGACACTTGTAACTCATTTTATTTTAATCCTTTAGTTTTTGGTTTATGGACTTTATTTAATCTAAGACAAGTACATTATTGAGGACATGTAGGACATGTAGCATGCATATGCCTACTTATTCATAAAACTAGCACCATAATGTTATTTTTTAATAATTCAAGGAGCTAAAAACATTAGTGAATTAAACTACATTTTCACAAACCCATAAATATATTTAAAAAGGTAATAACTAAATTAATATTAATACAATAAGTTTATAGTTTATGCTACTGATATTTTTCTTTTGGCAAGAAGCCATGACGATGATGAGCAACTAAGAATCCTCCAAAATCCAACATGGGTATGGTTATCAATATTGATAAGACTAAAGTCATGATAATTAAATCCAAAAAAGATCACCTATGATAATTTGATTTATGACAAGAACTACTTGGAGAAAGTTCCTTCATACACATATATGGGAATCAATATCCATCATTAGCTCAATTAGAATTATAGCATTGAGAGAATGATAAATGGAGGATGGAAAGCTTACTATGGAATTGATAATAATTGTAAGTAGACAAATCTGTGGATTTGGAATTAAAAAAAAATAATTTTCCTTTGAAACTCTTGTTACCCATTTTATTTTATACGTATGTGAGGTTTGGGGTTGGACTATATCTAGAGATTCTTTAAGGGAGATTGAGTAGATCCAAAAATACATTTTATAACTTACAACCTCAAGATTAAAGGAAATACTCCCTACCCTATCCTTGATTGAAGCTAGCCTTTCCCCTATTGAAAGCATGACTATGATTATGTATCTCATGTATAAGAAGAAGTTATTCAACATGGAAGCCAAGAGGTTTCTTAAAACTTCTTCTAACTCTAGCGAAAATCCCCACATTTGACTCAAGCGAGGATGGCATAAGGATGCCCAGCCTTGGCTAGCCCATTTGGGGTAAAGAAGGAGATCATATTGAAGAATAAGGATAATATTTAAAAAAATATTACTTTCAAATTTAAGGATAAGTTATAACACGATAAAGAGTTAGAGGGAAAAATGAAATTAAGATATTATAAGCAGGTGATCAACTCCAATCTTGAAAAATATAATTATCTCTTGGTCTTGACTAGTGCCAAAAAGAAATTAAACAATGCTAAGAAGAAAATGAACATTGCTAAGATAACAATGAATTCTCATGAGCTTCAAAGTGAAACTTGGCAATGTTAAATTCCCATAAAGCCATGGGATGAAAGAGTCTCTCACCTATGCCATACTAAGAGGGTTGGAGATGAAAAATATTTTATCTTGCATTGTCCCACATCCCTTCTAAATTTTAAAATATTTATCACACTAGCAACTTTCTTGACTAGTGAAATCAACATAACTATAGTGGCGTTGTAAAGTTTCTCTCAACATAGAAATAAAGTGTTAGAGAATCTCAATTAATCTCTTTCTTCTTAAGGTCCAATAGACCATATTAGTCTTAATGGATATTGATCATCATAATCATTGTATACATAGCTTTAATATATTAACTTGTACATCCATATTTACCTTATATTTATTAAACATGTTCCTAATGGACATAAATCATCATAATCATTGTATATATAATTTTAATATATTAGATTATAAATCCATATTTACATTATATTTATTAAACATTAAAAAAAAATTAAGTTCAAATTTTTCAATTATGTTTTTTTTTAATCTTTTACTTTAACTTTTTTTTTCTTTTTTAATATATATATATATATATAATATATATATAATATATATATATAATATATATAATAATATATAATATATTATAATATATATAATAATAATAATTATAATATATATAAAAGTCCAAAGATTAGCTCAAATAGTATACAATAGATGTAAAATTCTTTAATAATATCACTATTTGTTGCTGACCAAAGGGGTGCTTTCATTCACTATAATTAACATATATATAATTTTAATTTTGAAAAACATTCTCACTTTTGTTTATAAAAAATTACAAAAATTTAGATATATATATTAAATTTATCGCTTACAATAATTTAAATCTTTTTCAAGATTAAAATAAATATATATATATAAATAAACTTTTAAATACACCAATAGCATAAATAAATAATTATATTTTAAAGAATAATTTCGGCGTAAATCACATGTAGACAGACATTTGTCGATGCTTCGAACCAACAAGTGTGGTTCATTGTCAGGACAAGTTGAAGAAACGGATCCAGCTTAGCATGTTAAATAGTCTGAGCGCTTAGCATGTTAAATAGTCTGAGCAGAGACAATTGTCGACGCGTTTCGAACCAACAAGTGTGGTTCATCGTCAGGACAAGTTGAAGAAACAGATCCTGCTTAGCATGTTAAATAGTCTGAGCAGAGACTCCAACGGCTAAATCAACCAATGACTAATTTTGACCTTAGGACCCAGGTCGAATTATTATTTATTAATTTAATATTATTATTATTATTATTTATGGAAATAAGTTACATTAGGTAAAAATATATAGATA
>APFE031671461.1:0-39697 GCA_000404065.3 Pinus taeda | reverse complement strand
TTCTAGAAGAGGTTATTCAGTTCCAACATCAATGGGATACGCCCTCTTTTGGATGGGGTAGCTCCTCTCTTGATGGGATAAGCTCCTCTATCATAGGGGTGCATGAACCATCTGGAGGCGCTCAATACACGTCAAAAACTCTTCTAGAAGGCTCTAGAAGTGACCACAAGTACTTTTTAAAGATGAAACTCGCGCCTTTTGACCTTTACAGGGGTATGCACCCATCCTTTGGTTTACAGAGCGTACAAGTACGCAGGTACAGGGTGTTTGGAATGCGTACACGCAGGCAAGGTAGAGAGAACCTGCGTACCAGAGATAAACATGTTTTTAAGTGACTTTCTCTCTTTTTGAAGTTTGACATGAAGAGCAGAGGTATGAGGCTTGACAAGGAGGATAATATGACTATTTATGGAGCCATATTAAATGCAGATAGTCATGGTGACAAATTTCAGTGTAACTTTTTGCATCATAGCATGGTGAAAGAAGAGGTCCCTCATGGATCACTTCTAGTATGGAAAATAATGTTATGACCCTAATCTTTTTGTAGTGTACTACCCATTTATGGAGTATTAAATCTCATATTTTAAGTGGCTATTTTTATTCTTTTTTATCTCTTGAGATGCCACTATCAAGTGTGATTATTGTTATGACCAAAAAATTGATCATCTAGCCTGATTTACTAGATGGATAGAAGTACACCATGTGCCAATTTTACCATCACTCTTTATTTGATTTTCTTCTAGGAATAATTAATTAAACCATTTTTCAATTATTAATCATTGTCATATTTGTCTGAGTAATGAAAAATAAAAAGATAAATCATTAATTATCTTATTTTTTGCTAAGAATAATTAATTAATCACTAATTAATTATTATTCGTTGTTAAGTTTGACTAAATCCCTTAAGAATAATTAAATAAATCCTTATTTATTTATTATTCCTTAACTAATCCCTAGAGATGATAAATACATCATTTATTTCTTTATTATTTCTAAATAAAAATGTAAATATTTTTTCCCTCCTAACCAAATATAATAAAATACTTCGTTATTCCAAGAATGAGATTAATAATATTGTATTATTGCTCATTATTCGAGGATAGCTCAATATTTTGTTATAAATAGAAGGGTTTTCCATTCATTATTCACTTTTTATTATTTTCATTGTTGCACTCTCTTTTGTAACTCTAGACGAGAGAGACTATATACAAGCTCAAGACTTTTGAGGATAACCAAGAACCCATCCCATACAGGAGGACTCATAACATTTATTTGTTCCCTTCACATGTGTTATAATAAAACTATTCTTTGTATATATGGTTTCCATTGCATGATTGAAGTTAATACTCTTTCTTTTTGTTGTTTAACTATGATTGTGGCATAGATCCGGATTTTAGCATGTTTTGTTTCTATTAGTTGCTGCATATCTACAATGTTTAGAAGTTATTTATATATATCGTTGAGATTGTTCTTCATCCACAATCTTAAGTGGGTTCATTTCGTACATCTTTGAGAAGAAAACACTATAACAAAATTGGCAACTCCACTAGGTTTATACTTCAGATCCAGAAACCTCAGTGACCTTCAGTTTTTAGCTTAAGGTTTCTTCTTTTTTCAATTATCTTAATGTTTCCTAGTATTTTAACCCTAGATCTGTTAAATTTTTTATGCAAGCTTTCTGATCTTTTCCACGGGTCACAAGAATCAGCTATGACAAAGACGACATTTTTTTTTTGAGATTTGCCGATCGGGATCCATGGAGCAGAAACCACAATTTTTGGCCTAAAAAGTGTGATCTGGAGGCAAGAGTGCACTTATGAGTCCAAACAGTGTGATCCTACTGGAAAACACGTCAGTACCTACGATTTCTGGGTTTTAAGGTTTGTTCTCAGATCTATTTGTGGGTTTTGCAGATAGCTATTTGCTAGGTTGTCTGACCTCTGTCTCATCCCACTTAGGCCTTAATCCACTCTAATTTACTCGTTGAAGTTGAATTTAGCTTTCCCTAGGGCTTCTAGTACACTTCCACCTTTCTAGGAGGAGTTTAGCTCAGTGAGTAGTCTGAATTTCTGCAGCGCTTTCAATCACATTTTCCATATCTCTACCCTTATGTTTCAGATCTATTAACATAGGTTGTAACCATCCATAGTTTCACATTTAAGCTTGTTTGGTCATTAGCCTTATGGTCCCATTGGTTACCCTAGGTGTTACACCCATCTCCCTATCTTTTTGCAACAATCTTCCCCTCTCGTTTTTTGTTGTTGCTGCTCACTTTCCAGCAGCCTAGTGTCACTTGATCCCAGTCACACCGACATTTAGATATATTGACCGTTTAATGTATTTCCTATTAATTTAGCCACCAACAAGCACAATGTTTGCAAATCCAGCTTGATTGGGGTTTAGTTAATTGTTATGTTGTTCATTTGTTGTTGTTAATTTCAGTTAATTTTAAGTTTTTTCATTTTTTTACAAACACGATCTAAGCTTAATCAATAAATACACTTGCACACACAAGCACACCTTAAGTAAAGGGTGCTTGGTTTACACCGCCAAGCCAAGAATTAACATAATAAATTTATCTCCCCTCATCAAGACAAAGGCATATCGTTGATCTCCCTTCACATTTTCGTGTGATGTGTGTCTTACCACCATTGTGCCACCAAAGCGTTTTTCGCAGAGACTATTAGGCATTCACCCACAGTTTCCGCTTGGGCATATTACCTCTCCCCGTTGGGTTCACGTTCATAGCCCTCTGAGTCCCCATACTGATTCTTCTACTGGTTCTTCTGATTCATCCTATGATTTAGAGCTTCCTTCACCACATATTGTCACCATGTTTGGACCCACAGTAGGTGGAAGAACCCAACATGGTGTTGGCTCTGGTTCTATCCTAGTGGTCACATCAAGCGAAACAGTCTCAACAACCGTTTCGGCAACCCCCATGCTCCCCTTTATGGTAGGGTTAAGTCTACCGGATTTTAACCAATTGATAAATGACTCCATACACCATGATGCTGGTAGGCCTTCTATGCTGATCAAGCTTCCCTCAAACATCCCAAAGTTTGAGGGTAATGTTGGAGAGGATCCTACCAACCATGTCCAATCCTTCCACATGTGGTGTTCGTTCAACTCCATAACTGATGACTCCATTTGTCTTCGGCTATTCCAGTGCACGCTCACTAGAGACACTACAAAATGGTATGCATTCCAGCCTGCCACATCTCATTCCATTTTCGCAACTCTTGCTAAAGTGTTCCTTTCATATTTCAAGTTACCTCTCTAATACAACACTGACATGGAGCTATTCACCGCATTCTGTCAGTCCTCTGCCACTCACCTTTCCAACCATGTTCAAGAGTGGCATCGAAGGAGTAGCACATGTCATGCCCTCCTTTTCAAAGACTGTGTCTATCTAGATTAGTTTCTTAGGAGCCTTTTATCACCCATTTGAAAAGATGTTGCATCCCATTTTCCTCAGACAGAGGAAGAATCTTTCCAAACCGCTCTAAGATATGACCTGATTTATGCACAATCTGGTTATGTCTAACCGTCATTCCAGACCTCCCTCATCTTGGAAGTGCCAATGCATCGGGGGCATCTCACACCACCGTATCGTTGGAACCCTTTCATACCCTTTGCCATATACTCAGCAAAGTTATGGCTATCTGCAGGGGACACCATTTCCTCCAACACTTATGCCCCTCTTGCTAGTAACATGTTTTGAGGACCCCAACCTATCTACCAAACTGTTGCTCCTCCTTATGCATAGCAGAGTGCTCCAACCCCTCAAGCATTAGTGCAACAACCTCTCATGCATCCTCAGCCCCAACAACCATCGCCTCCTTAGGGTTAGGTGTTTTCGCAGCAGAGTGTGACCAATCGCCAAAATTTGACGAAAAATAATAAGGGGAAGGGTAACAAGGGTAATCAAGGTAATCAACCTAGTGAACCCCAGGGGAATGAGCCTAACACCAACAACCAGCAACAGGGCAGCCAACGCAAGTAGAACAAGGCTATTCGTATGAAGAAGCCTTGTGCATGTTGTGGTGTACATGACCATCATACACATGAGTGTCCTCTCTTACCCCCAAATGCGCCAAATGTGGGAATCTCAAGCAGCTTTTAGAGGTCAACAATCGCCTGAGAATCCTACACCATCTCAACCAAAAGTTCTCAAAAATCCTTTCCCTCAGCAAGGATTTGTTGTTGCTCAACCTTAGTGAGGTCAAGCAGCCCATCCTCCCTGACCTTTTGGTCCTGGTGACTACCAGATCCTTATGATGAACTCTAAGAGGTTAATCCCTCCGATATCCACCTGCAAACTCAATCACGTCAATATGAAAAGCCATCAACGTCGTCCACCACTCAGTCCAAAAACAAAGCATCTACTGAGCCTCTTACGAAATCAAATAGTTCGTTACAGATCCCTCAACCCAAATATGAGGCCATTCCCAAGGTCCCAAAGGGACCATTACATCGTAATGCGGCTTCTAACTGAGCTTCCCATACATACAATATAGTAGATGACTTGGCACAATCACCTGCTGCCATGTTGATGCTGGAAGTCCTCTAATCGTGCCCATATCAAAAGAAAACTCTACTAACTCCCTTGGGTGCAGTAGATCCTTCTGATGATCGTTTGATTGTCTTCCCAGTTGATACATCAGAACATCCCCCATTTCTTCATTTGTTGCTTTCTAAATACCAGTTCGAGTCCATAATGCTATAATCTCCCGATGCATTATTGACAAAGGTGAATCCACCTATGTGATGTCTGTTGCCTCATGGAAACAACTTAAGTAACCTGAGTTGTCCCCCTCCACCATCACTTTGCGTGCTTGGGATGGACACTCCTCCTAGCCACTTGGCATGTACCGCAGCTGTCCAGTGACCCTTGCAGATAAGACTGCCCATGTCGACATTGAAGTCATTGGTGCCCCTTTGGATTACAACATTCTCTTAGGTCGTAGTTACACATATGCCATGTTAGCCGTCACGTATGCAGTGTTCCGCAAGATGTGCTTCCGCCATGAAGGGAAGATCATTACCATCGATCAGTTGACTTACTAGAAGCTGACATCTGTAACCTTCCCCTTGTCCATTATCTTGTTAATGTTAGATAAACAGTATTCGCCTCCTCTCGCCTGTGTTTCACCTGGAGTCTACAAATATTCCTCACTGTTGGGTGCTTTCCCTCGTCCTCCCCCTCCCATCTCAGAGCCTAAATCTATGAGTGTTTGCATGTTACAAGTGTCACAAGCTACTCGCAAGTAGTCTGGTACATTCGAACAACAACCAGCTCCTCAACACCCTACTGTTGTCATTCCAACTGATCCCTCTAGATCCATCCCCACAGGACCTCCTCTGTTTGTGGGTGCCTCTCCTATGTTTCCACGAGGAACTATTCCTCCAGGTCTCAACCATCCAAGAGCTATTCCGCTAGGACATTACTCTGCAGACTAGATACCTTTCTTATTTCCCCCTCCTGGAGTATTTTCTATCCCTATCATGGCTTCACTCGTCCTTCCTAACATGGATTAGGGGATCCTAGTATGGGACATCAATCCACCTGCAAGAATTTTTCCTGGTTAGCTAAGACCTTATCATGCTTTGACCTCGGTTCAATCGGTCCGTACAACCCCTGCCGCTGCTTCAGTTCCATTACAATCTCAACAGGAACCCACTCCTATTGTGAAAGAATCTACATAGAGGGGAAAATCTAAGAGGAAAGAACCTAAGGACAAGGATTTCCAAGCTCCTCCAACCCCTAAGGCTCCAAAGTTGTCACCCCTATGCACTTTTTGTAAAGTTGTTAGCCACACCACCAATAATTTTCTTGAGCTTTTTCAACTCAAATCTTTGGTTCATGAAGCATTCCCTGAGTCGAATATCATGAAAGTCCATCTTAACTTGTCGGGCGCACCCAAGAAACTCGAAACGTTGCGCACAAATCACCCTTGTTCCCTGTGTGATCATCATGGTCCCTATTCCCATTGTTTCCCTCTTCTTGATGAATTTTGTGATTTACTTGAAGCATTTCTTGAATATGAGGCCACTTATAGTGGAACCCTGTTGGCTTGATGGGGCCTGACCCAGGTTCAGAGTGTTTTAGGTAAACAAATCCTGAACTACAGGCCCTTTCGGTGACAGTCTGTGGAGCGCGGACTGAGGTCTCACGCGAGGTAGTATGGGAGGGTGCTGGAACCAAGTTTCCACACCCTAAGGATGTCTTCATGAGGTCTGGAAAGGTTGCGAACCAATCCTGCGCTACTTCCATGTAGCCATCTGTTCAGTGCTACTATCTTCGCGCGGCTAAGATAATGGGAGTAAATGCTCTTTACCCCTTTCGGTGCTTAGTATTATTATATATCTTAAATTAACTTTCAGTTATCAATCAACATAAACAGATATGCACGCAATCATAAACCATAGCAGATGCATAAACCAGAATATAGAAATGGATACGTGATATTCCAAAACCAACTTGTCTTCATTAATGCTTTTTCTAGTTACAATTCACTTCCTACCCTGTGCACTCAGCTGCAGGGGTCCACGCACATAGTTTTGGACTCTACTAGGCCTCCGCACACATAGCTGCAAAGCATCTTCTACTTCTACAACCCGTGACTTCCGACTTATAGTTTTAGATCGAATATTACTTTCAGAAACCCATACACTTATGATCTCTACGAAATGCTCCCTCTTACACTTAGAGCCTTGCTCTATTTATACATTCCCATGGTCTGTGGACCATGGGTAGGCTGACACATTCTAGATTAAATTACAATATTTCAGGGCGGACTACCCTTTGACTTGACTCATTAAAACTCACGCTCTGCACACTTTGTGAAGCCTTTACAATATCAATACCCAAAATTGTGGGCTTTAAGCCCCAAAACTATTATGCGGGGGATCCACTACACAACAGCCCCCAACACAATGATCGTGACTCATCCCAAGTCGCTCGTTGGTGTGGTGGGACGCGCTGCCAAGGCTTCGCGGTCCACCATCCCTGTGAGTGATGCACTTCACTGTGTTGCTCCATCCTTGCCTCCCGCAAAACTTCTTCAAGCTTTTGCTCCATTCCCTCTACTAACTCACATAACTGATGATGCTCATTTTGTTCTGCTCGGTTAACACAAAGCGACCCCTCATAGGATTTTAGCTCTAGCTGGGACGACAAAGGCATGAACTCTTTATGCAAGAACAGTAAGCTTGCGGTCTCTGGTCTAATATACTCAATGTCTGCTGAAGCTTATGTTGCATTTTTGCAAGAGAGATGTTGTTGTCTGTGAGGTCCCAGCCTTCAAGTTTCATAATGGGCACGTGACCTAGGGATGCACTTTTCAACATAATCTTGTCTTTCATCTTAAGCTTCACCATCTCAGCCTTATCTTTCATAAATCGCTTACCAGACCACAGGTTTCGTGGTGACATCCGGACCGGTCATGCTATCTGTCTGGGAACATGTAGCGCATCCCCCACTACTGGTGTTAGGCTTGGCACGACAGCCTTGGCTGGTGGCATTACACTATCTTGAAGGTCTTGCATCTCTTTTGGAAATGTTACAACCACTGGGCTTATTTTCAAAGCATAAGAGTTGGGCGAGTCCATATCAATCCGATAGTGCAATAACTTAAGTCTCAAGGTGCCATGGTTTGTTTGGTGGATGACCAACTGTGATTTATAGGCCTGTTCATTTTCAAATTCAACCAT
Source organism: Pinus taeda (assembly GCA_000404065.3). NCBI lineage: Eukaryota > Viridiplantae > Streptophyta > Pinopsida > Pinales > Pinaceae > Pinus > Pinus taeda. The sequence continues at coordinate 31,981 of APFE031671461.1, read as the reverse complement.
TCCCTCCTTTTCTGGCTCATTAATGCAATACTGCCAGTAGATCATTTCAAATCCAGTTCTAACTCCATCACTTAATTGCTTGTCGTCCCCTCCTCATTGTCTTAAATTTACCATCTTGTCATGAACAATGACCTTAATGGTCACTTTCCAGCTTGTTTGCACCGCAGCGTAGTCCCTTATGCGCGACTGCGATGCCTGCGATAGACTCGTCCTATGCGAAACCCTGTTTTCGCGCAGCTTTCCTGCAGACTCATTTATAGTCCCGCACCTTCTTTCAACTGCTTGGAGCGCTGCGACTATACTCCAATTGGTTAGTCAGGTAGCTGGCCTACTCATGTAGGGCTACAGGTGGCTGCCATTTACTCTTCCTAGGAAGGGCTCTCCATTAAGCTTGTCGAGCTAGACCGCGCCTCCATCGGTAACCTCTTTGACCAAGTATGGTCCCAACCAATGCATTCGGAGTTTCCTAGGGAATTTTTCGAACTTTCTATCATACAATAATGCTAAATTGTTTACTTTAAATGTCCGCAACTTGATATGGCAATCGTGCCAAGCTTTCTCGTGTTGTTTCTGTACCTGCTAATGGAATCCCGCCAGAAACCATTCTTCATTGAGTTCTTCCAGTTGTGTGAGCCTCTCTTCCAAGGCTTGGCGGTGTGCCATGCCTGTCATTGCTACTATCCACAAACTAGGTACAATGTATTCTATGGGCATGATGGCTTTTGTACCATAGACTAACCTAAAAGGTGTCTGACCTGTCAATTTCTTGCATGTGGCTCGGTATGCCCATAGCATGGCAGGTATGCACAATTTCCAATCGTTTCACTATGCGTTACATACTTTGGTCAATGTGGTCTCCAAAATCTTGTTGAATGCTTCTACTATTCTATTCGCTTACGGATGGTATGACGTACTTTGCTGATGATACACCTGGAATTCCTGAGTGAGTGCACTGATAGTTTCATTTAGGAAGTGCATTCCATAGTCACTCATTAGAATTTTCGGGCATCCAAACCATGTCAGCACATTGTCGAATAGAAATTTCGCAGCTGTAGCAGCTGTGTAGTCCTTAACCGGCTATTCTTTCACCCACCAATTCAAGTATTATGTCGCAGTAATGATATAGCGCGCCCCCTATTCCCTTGAGGTGTAATGGGCCCCACAAAGTCTTTCGTCCATTTTTCGAATGGTTGTAGTGTCACTTGTGGATTGAGTGGCATCTCATCCCTTCGCGATGGCTTCCCAGTCCATTGACATATGTCACAGGCCCGATAGTACGCTTTCGAGTCATGATGTAGGGTTGGCCACCATATTCCGGCACGAAGAATCTTCTGTGTTGTCCCTTGTCCCGCATAATGTCCTCCTGCAGTCCCCCCATGTGCTTCTGAGAGGATCTGTCCTCATTCAAATTCAGGTACATATCTTCATAATATTTTGTCATTTCCCATTTTGTATAGGTGTCCCGCAACAACAGAAAAATCCATCGTGCGTACCACCAATTCTTTCTTCTACTGAAATAAATATCCCTGTGATGCAGTCCCTGTGGTTAAGAAATGGATTATATCTTTGAAGTGACTATCCGTGACGTGCATTGCATAGAGTTGTGCATCAAGTAGTCCTTCCTCCAAATTTGTTGGCTCCTCACCATTCTCAATTCACGATAGGTGATCTGGGCTTGCGTTCAGGCGTCCTAGCTTTACGATGAACTCGAAGCCACACTCTTGAAATAGTAATAACGTTCTACAAATGCACCCCCCCAACATAGGCTTGTTCACCACGTATTTTAACGTAGAATGTTCGGTATACATCTTGAAATGTCCACCAAGTAGATAGTGGTAGTATTTCTGGAGTGCGTATACCATCGCCAATCCCTCGCGCTCAGTAGTAGAGTAGTTCTTTTCAACTTTGGACAATCATCGACTTGTGAACATGATCGGGTGATCAATGCCTTCCACTCCTTCCTGCGTGAGTACAATGCCCAACATGATATACGACGCATCAACATGTACATGAAATTCGATGTCCCATTTTGGGAAAACCAAGATGGGAGCAGATGCCATTTTTCCCTTGAGAATCTCCAGAATTTTCTTACAATCATCATTCCAACAATATGTAGCGTCCTTTTTAAACAATTGTTCCATTGGTGTCGTGATTTGTGCATAGATCTTAATAAACTTTCGATAGTAGCCAGTGTGCCCCAACATGGTGCAAAGTTGTTTGACACTTCGCGACACTTCCAGATTGAGTATGACAATGATCTTCGCAGGGTCCACCATTAGGCCTTGTCTGCAGACCACATGGCTGAGCAAATTTCCAAAGGGGACAAGGAAGGTGCACTTCTTAAGATTCAGCGCAATCTAGTGTCGTTGGAAAGTATCCAACATCAACCGTAAGATTGCTATATGTTTCTTGACAAACCCAAATATAGTCCAATCATTGAAATAAACTTCCAAAAACTTGTGGATGAATTCCTTGAATGCAGCCACCACTACGCGTGAAAATATTGCTGGCGCATTCTTCAACCCAAAGGGCATAATGGTGTACTGGAAACAATCCCATTCGGTCGCGAAGGTTGTCTTGCTCCTATCTTCCAGTGCGATCTTGATCTGATGGTACCCTGAGAACCCATCCGTGAATGAGTAAGCTTCCTGTCCACCAAGATTCTCCAAGTCTTCATCTATAAATGGTGTTGGGAATGGATCGTGAACACATGCATCATTAAGTTTTCTGAGGTCCACGTAGATTCAAATTTTTCCCTTTTGTTTTTTCTCCTGCACTATCATAGGACTCACCCATTCAGACTCTTCCACTGGTTCAATAATTCCTGTTGCAAGAATTTTGTCCAATTCTTCATGAACCATTGCCTTATACTTCAGATTGAAATGGTAAGGATGCTGCTTAACTGGCTCTACATCCGGTTTAAGATTTATCTTCATCATCACTAGGTCGCCGAGGATCCTTTTAACTCTGTGATTTTGGTCGGGAATAAGTCTTGATATTTGCGAAGTAACTCGATGACCTTATCCACCGTGGCATCATCCCAATTGTGTCCAAGAATTGCATACTTCGCCTCCTCATCTGTACCAATGTTTACCTGTTTCGTTTTCAATGGCGCAGTGATGTTGGGGTCCTCTATTAGCGGTCCTTGAACTTTGCGACTCCCTTCTCTTTCTGTAATATTAATATTTCAGGGGTCATCATCATCATCCTTTGCTTGCATGTTGTAACATTCCAGGACATGGCTTAACTGAGATGAGCATACTGGTTGAACTATTTCTCATGGTTCCTATGGTATTTTGAAACTTGCAGCTTTCACAACTTGCAACGCATCGTCAACAGTATCTGCCCATAGGTCTTCAAATGAGAACGTTAACAAAAACACTTCACGCACGATATCCCATTCGCCCGTACCATGTTGGAGTTCTGTCTCGGTATACTAGTTTCTTGGGATGACATCTAGGGTATGATAAAATAAGTGCACTGTAGAAATTTTGAATAATATGACATTTATTCACAGAGATTATCTTGATTATGCACTTATTTGCAGAATCATGCATAATGCATAACCTCCTCTACGTTGATAATCAACTTTGCGGAATTAAGAAACAATCGCATGCGAACATTGAAGCATCAATCACACATATCGACACAGTATATCATGGGGAAAGCATAAAGCTGAAAACCCCCAACTATATGTATATTATATTGATTGAGAACATGTAACAATACATAGTACAATACTCCTCACAAGTACTCAGTACTATCTCCACCTATTACACACAAACTAGCTCAGATCTGAATCAATCACTGGCTCAAATCTCCTCCGCTGCTTGCTTGCCTCCACTGTACTGTGCAATCCTGCATGAGAATACTGATGAATGAATCATCCAAATTCGTATTTCCCTTGGATATACCATGCAATCCTCATTAGAAATACTCAATCCATTGATTATGCAAATCACGTGCACAACTATAGTCACAACTGACAGCTGTCTTACCCTTTCACTCACCTCTAACACTTGTCTCCACTAAACTGTGCATGCACTGAGTTAACTGATGTATTCTTCAGTTGCTTTATGAGTTAATAATTAGTGAATTAATTAATAACTAATTCACACCACTCATCACTTAGTCTATTGATCAGTTAGACTAAATACAACTAGTTCAACTACGTCAAATTGAACACAACTCCATCAACTCCTCATTCAACTCCACAAAACTCAATCACTAAAGTTCTAACTGAAGTCCTTCATGCAATAGCTCAAGTAACCTATAAAAACCACATATTTCCTTCTGGCAGCTGCATGTGCCACATCTGTAGCTCGAACTTAAGTGCTCCAAGAGAATAAGATAATGTTTATAGTCCAAATATTATTAAGAGCTAATAATATTCGACTGTTCTATTTTTAGCCTGGCAGTGTAAAATAGACTCCCCCCATATGTCTAAAAATAGAGGTCCATCTATTTTTACCAACTTGATCAATCATCCACAAATAGCATCCTGCAACTCATAGACCATGATCCATATGTCTAAAAATACACATAGTCTAAAAATAGACTTTGCGCCAAAAATAGCCTGTGGGACCACTTAGTGAAGGTGACTTCTTTTCACTAAGATCCATCATCTTGTTGCATTTTCAACATGCACCCATTTAGGTTGGGGTTCTTCTCCATAGGCTTTGGTCCATTTTGTGAGGTTTTTGCATGGGTCATCACATCCATTGTATTTCTCAAGTATTGGTAGTTCTAGCTTCCCAAACCTTAGCTGCATCATCCTCCTATAGTCGCGCCAGGTTTCAAAGTTTCTTTCATGTGTTCCCCACCAACGCGCAGGTGTCACGAGCAGCACCCATTTTAATGCATCGAGCCTCTGGTGCTCTGGTACTGCATTTTCAAACTTGTTCAAGAATTCATCCACCGCGGTCAATCCATCATATGCGGGTAGATATCAAGCCTGGGCAGTTACGCATCGCAATGATTTGGTCATCATATTACAATTTAGTGTCGTTACTTCACTCAACCGATTGTACCAACTTTCCTCTTCTTCCTCTGAATCTGAAGGCAGGAACCCGCGCACTCCCACGAGACCCTTCTACCTGCAGTCGGATTTAGCCAATCCTAGTCCCGCATGGTTATCTTGTATATAAAATGTAGCTCCTCATCGTCTCTCTCATCATGCACAGGTTCATTGTAGCACTCTCCTTCAGCTAGATCCAGTGGAACTACTATGTGTAAGGACTTTTTTTCGAATATCATCTTCCGTTTTTCTAGGTTGATGACTCCATTCATATCCGTGGCCCAATCTATTCCTAGCAATGCAGGATAAGGGTTATTTTCATCTACAATTTCTATCACCTCAAAGTTTGTCTGCGTGCTCACACCTTCAATACCCACTGTTACCCCTTGCAAGCTCCCCATGGGCAAGATATTTTGCTGGTTCACCATCCGTAATTGAATAGGAGACCACTGTAACATGAGCCTACCCATGTGTTCCCATGTCTGTTTTGGTAACACATTCGTGTCCAACCCTAAGTCTAAGATCACTTGATCAATTTCATATTCGCCAATTTGCGGCGTCAATCTCATTTCCCTCCCGGTGCATAGAGCATGCCTCCCCAATTTTTGGACTACGCGCGGTTCACCCGGTCCTGTGCACCTAGCAATCAGCTCTTATAGTCCCTTAACTACCTTATTGTCACATAGCAGCTTCATGCATGTCTCTGAAAAGGTAGTAAGCATAGAAGGATCCATTCCCATCTCTAGTTGATCCTTACTACCTAAAGTAGAGGCCTTCGTGAAGCTCTTCGTAGCTTCCATAAACATTTCTCTTGCATGCTCCAAGTCAAACTCAGGTTGCTTTGTAAGAGCATTATGTACCCAACTATCTCCCTCAGGCTGCCTCCCCTTATCTTCCCCTGTGGATGCGCCACTTCTAAGCATCATGTTTACATTGGGGTCTTCTTCACACGGTTCTGACCTCATCATTGGGATATTTTGAGTTGGAGTAGGCTGTAGTACCCCTTTCTCATGCATTTGTGTAATCAGTGTCAAACAATCTACCATTTCATGATCAAACTTCTCACAATACAAACAAGATATTCTTGTCGGGTTGGTACAATCGTGAGCGTAGTGCCATGGTCCTCTGTAATTATAACAAATTATCTGTCTGCGCCCTCGTCCAAGTCGTATTCCTCCTCACCCCCGTTCACATCCTTGGAATCCACCGCATGCCATTACTACGACTGGATCAAGGCCTCACATTTCTATCTGCATTCGATAGGTTGGATTCCTATCCATCATTAGCTCATAGCTCCGACAGGTCTTCTCATCGTGGCACACCGATCTACAAAAATTACAAAATAGATGTTGCGAAGTTTGCATATACTTCTACAACAGGTGATAGTTGTCCATAATGTGCTTTCCTCCCACCTGACAGATCGCGCACTAGAGCGCGGGCGCTGCTCTTGGACCCGCCTATGCCTCTAGCCTCAATGGCATTGGTCCTCCTCCCACCAAATAGTTTGCAAATATGGGGCAATGATCCTTATCGTGACCCTGGCCTTTAAATTTTATGAACCACACTTCTTCGCGTGCTTCCAGCCAAGGTGCCCTATCCTGCTTTAAACTTTGCATCTCTAAGCAGAGGTTTTGTAGTTCTGTGTGGATTTGTTGGACTCCCAACCCTGGATCCTGTATCGGTGTCTCATGCAACCTCATCACCATTTCCAATGGTTCTTCCTGGGTTGAGAGCTTCTGTTGTGACAGTGTCATCCTTAGGTGTGGTGTCAAAGATGCCACAAACCACGCATGGTGCTGCGCATCTGTCAGTGTCATATTAGCGTCACGCATCGTACTTTTCAACCTCTGATCTAGATCCCAGGAGGTTTTGGATTTTGGACAGTTAAACTCTCTATTCAATGTGATCTGGATCTCCGCTATTCCTGCATTTGGGTGATCATTCGAGTGCTTGATATACCAAGTCAGCACGCAGTCCTACAGTGCACTTACCAATGTGGCCTTCTTAATATTATCATCCGTAACCCCGTTTGTTTCCCATACTGCTCTTACTACAAACCAAAATTGATCTGGATCTTCATTCCCTACTCCTCTAAATATAGGTAGCTTGATCGTGCTCACCATGCTGAACTACTGGTTTGGTGGAGGTGGTGTGGGTAAAGATGGAGGCGAATGCAGTGACGTGGGTGGCGGTGTACGTGGGGATGGTAACTGCGGAATGCATTGCTTTATCAAACAAATCGCACTCCTAGGAGAAACCCATGCGTGCTCTTCCTCACTCACTCACGGAGGTGAAATTAAAGGACTATTTCCTAACCCTTCGATACCTTTGTAGACTTTTCTGCTCCACGTTGTTCCACTCATTAATGGATTCACATCACTTGTTTTTCACACGATAGCATCTTAATCCAGGTATTCAAAGATTTGATGTACTTACCTCGCAGTCCCTTGAGAAAATATATTTCTGCTTCACTGTAGCTAACAGTCGTGTCTATTGCAAATTCAGTGATAAATCCTCCTATTATTCAATCCAACCAATGGCTTACGGCCCATGTGATCTTATCTCCAGATGCCTCTAGCCTACGCACCAACTCTGGAGTCCACACTATAGGTTGATCAAGCTTGCACCTTCCCTGGCTATCTGCTAGCCTTGCAATCAACTCATATAGCTTTGAAGAGAAATACGTAAATTTGATCTTGTGGATTTCCGTATATACGTAGCGATCCAGCCACCTCTTCTCAAATATCTGCGGGGTTTTGTTTTCATGTACCACGAACTCGTGAAGCTTCTGATCCAACCAGTCTTCAATTTCCTTCTTCGTAGGGTTCTAGTGTTCCGACATCAGACATCCCCCTAGGTAGATCTTGGTCCCAACAATGGAACCATTTGTTGGCTTGATGGGGCTTGACCCAGGTTTAGAGTGTTTTAGCGAAACAAACCCTGAACTACCGGCCCTTTCGGCAACAGTCTGCAGAGCGTAGACTGAGGTCACACCTGAGGTAGTATGGGAGGGTGCTAGAACTAGGTTTCCACACCCTAGGGATGTTCGGATGAGGTCTGGAAAGCTCGAAAATTGATCCTGCGCTACTTCCATGCAGCCGTTTGTTCAGTGCTACTACCTTCACGCAACTAAGATAACGGGAGCGAATGTTCTTTACCCCTTTTAGTGCTTAGTATTATTATAGATCTTGAATTAACTTTCAGTTATCAATCAACATAAATAGATATGCACACAATCATAAACCATAATAGATGCATAAACCAGAATATAGAAATAGATATGTGATATTCCAAAACCAACTTGTCTTTATTAATGCTTTTCCAGTTACATTTCACTTCCTACCTTGCGCACTCAACTGCACAGGTCCACACACACAGCTGCAGAGTCTACTAGGCCTCTGTGCACACAGCTGCAGAGCCTCTTCTACTACTACAACCCGCGACTTCTGACTTACAGAATTAGATTGAATATTACTTTCAGAAACCCATACACTTCTAATCTCTACCAAAAGCTACCTCTTACACTTAGAGCCTCACTCTATTTATACATTCCCATGGTCCACAGACCATGGGTAGGCTAACACATTCTAGATTAAATTACAATATTATAGGGCCGACTACCCTTTGAATTGACTCATTAAAACTCGTGCTCTGCGCACTTCACAGAGCCTTTACAATATCAATACCGAAAATTGTGAGCTTTAAGCCCCAAAACCGTTATGCAGGGGATCCGCTACCCAACAAACCCCTACTCCTCTACCCGTGGATTTTCGTACCCCTAGTCAAACAGAACAGGGGGACTTTAGTCCCACCATCTTGATCCCTTCCCCCGATGTCGAGATGATGGACACCACAGGCCATATCCTTTATCTGTCATCATCCTTGAGTTCCTCGTAGGAAAACCTTTCTAAGGTTTCTACGCGCACTCCTATCAAACCTCTTTCGACAAAATCCCAGGTCTCAACATCTGTAGATCCTCCATCTACCATCTTGTTGTATACCATTCAAGATGATTCCTATGTTAACCTTATTCTTTAGGTTTATGCATGAGGTAACGCTGCCACATCATGTAGTTAGTCTTCCTCCCATCTGCCCATCTTCCAATCTGATGAGGACATCATGGAAGCTATGTCAACCCTTGATTACCCTTGCACTTAGGTAAGGGAGCATATTTTTTTTAGGATTTTGAGGGCCATCTCCTTCCTAATTCTCTTAATGCGAATTTTGCTTATAACACATCCCTTTGATTTGTGTGTCTTTATTTCTGCCATGAAGTTAGGTAGATTGCATCATCTCATCCATTGTGTTTTTCACCTTTTAGATGGATCCATCATCCACACCGTATATTGGTCATGCCGATGGTGTGACTCACCTATCCCAGAATCTAGCCTCGGTAGTTTGAGACATTTCCCTTATTGCATATGTTAGTTCTTTTAAATGGCATGTGCATTGGATCTGCCATCAATAATCAGGCCAAATATGATGCAATGATAGGTTTTTTAGTCGATTCCCTCACTCATCACATCATTTATCTTCATGTTCATTTAGATTCCTTGCTACTTGTCATGCAATTTAATGGTGTGTATCATGTGCATAACCAAGTCCTATTTAGAAAATGTCTATGAGTTAAGCTGTTGGTACGTGAATTTGAAACGATTACGTTTAGTCATGTTCCTAGAGCCCAAAATAACTATGTATATGCCATTGCAAATAACATTCTAGATTGACATTTATCACATGTATACCACAGAAGATAACCATAAACAAAACAAATGGCGAACCATCATCATCATCATATAAAAATGCATAATCATATTATGTATCACATAAAAACATATAAGCATTTTGGAGTCCATAGCTGTAAATACATCTAGTACACCCATAACATACTAGGGGCACATAGGCCCCTACATCTCCTTCGTAGGATATCGTGCCAAGTTGGGCCAAGATGCTTGAATCCCTTTTTCGAGCACTCGACATACAATGGCGCTCCATGAACTCCTCCTGCTAGAGGCCATCATTCCCACCTTCACATACCATATCAGTCCCCTCCATCACATATGTTTGCGGGAAGAATCCCATGCTTGGGGGCATGATGGTTTTCCCCTAGCCATCTTCTCAATTAAGTCTCAGCCTAGATCCCACCAAATCTAGGTATGGTCGATTATCCTCCCATTCCTTGTACAGTTTTTCCTACTACCCTCTCTGACAAGCCATATGCACATCGAATATCATAGATGTTTGATACCATATCTCCAAATATTCTACTCTAGGTCCACATAGTCCCCATGTTTGACTTCGTGGGTGAGGATGATTCTAGACCTCCTATAGTAGTTCATTTTCCTCTTCCATTGATTCTTCCCCAGGAACCATCATTCTAAGAAGCATTAATTCTATCTTTAGACAAGTAAGGCCACTTGCCTGAAAGTCACAGATCTCGATTCTGATGGTTGGTTTTTCTGCTACGATCTCCAACAGATTTAGGGCCTTCTCCTCCTCTCAAATTTGAGGGAAAACACCCTTTTATAGGAAAACCCACAATTTTTCTATCGCATATTGGGACGAAACCATAGCTCCATTTGATGAATCGTAAACACCATTGGAAAGCTCTCACCGAGTAATGTAATGGCTCTTCCTCATTTTTTGATGATTTGACACTTCACTAAGAAGTCATTTTTCCAAGAAGTGTCACTTCGTCACCTCTCAAAATCAAATTTCTTCATAAAGTGACACTTGTAATTTGAGGGCCACCTCCTCTTAATACTTATCATACCATGTGTCAATTTTTGTCATCGGTAACCATCATTTACTCATGTTTGCATGGTCCCCACTAGGCCTATTCTGTGTGGCAGCATCATCGAGTCACCCTTGTTCAGAGCATCCGCGATAAGTCACCCTTGCATCCATGGAGTCTGTCTCGCGTCCCATTCTATCAAGTCGCAATATTCCATCCATCTTTGCATACCGTTCATCCTGTGTTGCACATTTTGGCCTCCAGTCATATTGTCCCCATCCTGTCCGGAGTTTATTCAATCACTGCCAGGTCATGCTCTGACGAGGGAAGTCCTCTGTTTTTCCCTCAGTACCACTTTCCCCATTATCGCTGGTGTTAGTCCATTAGTTCACATTACTATTTTCCCTCATGCTTTAGTTGAGGATCCTCATTGCCTCACCTAGCATGGGCCCTATTCTATCGACATCAACTCATTTATTCTAGAAGAACGACCTAGAGGGTAGTGTATCTTGGTTCCATCTTCCATTCTTGTTCAGTGCCTTAGATCAAGAAAAGAGACTCATGGTTTCCCTTTGAATTTGTTGTTTCCTGTTCGTTACACTTGATAGTCCAGTGATGCAGTAGATTGTACGAGTGATTCCCAGGTGTGTGTGAGATGTTTTAGACCTCATGAGGGGGTGGCCCTTCAGGTAGCCCCCCACATGGCCAGATGCATTCCTATTATTCTACAGCCTCAAATGTAGTTCCGTAGAGTTGATGCATTCGGTTCCTACCATTCACAGTGTTCATAGCATGAACGTCTCCTTCAGATGATCCATTCAGTACTGCAGACCCTCCCATGTTCAGCAGGGCTTCTTCAGTTGTTCTACCCTCTTTCCCACCCATTTTTTAGGGAAGGGACTTTGTATCTCATGTACTCAAATATTATTGTATTTAGTACTCGCTCATGTTTTTCTAGGTGCATTATGTATATGGGACACATTGTATTATTGTCTGGCTTTGTTATGCTAGCATGTCATGTACCATTCAGCATGTACTTCATTGCTCAGTTTTATATTTTTGGGAGAACCATTATTTTTGTACTAAGTTATCCCGGTGGGTATGTGTATGCCTCCCTCACCTCAATGATGTCCGGTAACACAACATAAAAGGAGACTTACATTAGTCTCACCCCCACTATCCCTATCCCCTTTCAATTCAGCTTCATTTCTCTCTCTCTCTCTCTCTCTCTCTCTTTGACTCCCCTGTGTTGTCTAGTGATTGTGTCTTTACAACATACTTCGGTCAACATTTTGCTCCTAACACTCTTACATTGGGGGGCAATATTTTATCACCAAAAAATTGATCATCTAGCCTAATTTACTATATGGATTGAAGTACACCATGTAAAGTGAATTTTACCATAATTAAATTTCTTTCATTGTGAGAAATTACTTAATAAACCACTTTTTAAAAATAATTTATAGTTAAACCCATGAATAATAATTAAATAAATCACTATTTATTTCATTTTCTTCTCGGAAAAATTAATTAAACCATGTTCAATTATTATTCCTTGTCATATTTGACCCAATCATGAAAAATAAATAGATAAATCATTAATTATCTTATTTTTCTCTAAGAATAATTAATTAATCACTAATTAATTACTGTTCTTTGTTAAATTTGACTAAATCCCTTAGGAATAATTAAATAAATGCTTATTTATTTATTATTCCTTAACTAATTCCTTGAGATGATAAATAAATCATTTATTTATTTATTATTTCTAAATAACAGTTTAAATACTTTTTCCCTCCTAACCAAATATAATAAAATATTCCAAGTAGTTATTCCAAGAATGTGGATTTAACTGTAACTAGTGCATGCATGCGAATGGAAATTACTCAAAAAATTAGAGAATGAAAAAATAAGAACACACACACAAGACACGAGATATTCTCTCTGGGAAACCCTTTCGGAGAAGATTCAGTTGGAAGGTGAGGCCGCTTTGCTCTCTTTCGCTGTCTGAAATTATGGCTAAAGGTACAAAGAAGTAATGCCTGTTCTTGTGGGCTGCTATAGTGCACATATCCTGTCTGTGTTCTCTATGTATTATCTCTCTTGGCTATCTTTTCTCAACTATGGAACAAAATTCTCTCGAAAGAATGGAATGTCTCTTCCTCCTAGTGGCCTGGTTATAACACAGCTTGATAGCCTACTAGTGGTTAATTTTGACTACATCAACTCTTAAATAGAGTTATAAAATATAATCTTCCAGAGCCTTTTACATGAAAACATGTGGCTATCCCCTTTTCCATGAATAATGAGGGCAGATGCAACATCCTCCTAAACTATAGTGTGAAAACAAGAAGGTCAACTTCTGAGTGGCATAACTTTTGCATACAGACTCCAATTGATGTGCTTCTTGCATCGTTGGAAAGGTTTATGTGTGTAAAATACCATGAAAATGTGTGCGCAAAAGCAACAAAGGTTGACCCCCCAAAAACATCATTTGATGCCTCAAAATTCTCCTGGAAGGTTTCAAACCCCATTTCGCCAAACTGGTTCCCACTAGTAAAAACGGTCCCATGAGTTGATTCCTGCACTTTTTCCACTCCAAAGCATTGAGATGGATGGAAAATAAAATAATGATCCAATTCGGATCACACCTCCCTATTTTGGGAGGATTTCGGGTCAAAAGCTTTTACTGAATGAGGTGAGGAAATGTTTCCTCCACCTTCTCTCTAGTGTACCATTTAACTTTGCCTAGAAGTTGTCCCTTCAACCCAATCTACCAAAGGTCATGCTACTCCTGTCTTGTAGTTCTGTACCTCTTCTACAAAATTGTATCTTCTATCAACTCTGCCTAAGCGTCTGGTGTCAAATCCTCCATAGAAGGTAGGACATATTCCTCTTCCTGATCTAGCATGGAAGGCTCATAGAGTTTCAAACTCTCTACATTCACAAGCGAGTAAATGCACATATATGGTGGTAAAATGAGTCTATAAGCATTCTCACCCACCTTTTTCAGTATCTCAAAGGGACCATATCTTAGAGCCTTGATTTTCTTACCAAGCCCCTGTAGCCTCTCCATGTTCAACTATAGCTATACTCTTTCTTCCACCTTGAATGATTTATCTGTTTTGTGTTGATCATGCCTGGCCTTATACTTCTCCTACGACTTCTGCAATGTTTCTTGTACCTGTAGATGGATCTCCCTCATTTTCTATATAAATTTTTCAGCGATCAAAGAATTTCCTGTAAGATCTTCCCTCGCTGCTCCTTGCTGCCCATATGCCATATCCAAAGGTGAAGATGGAAATTATCCAAAAAAAGTCTCAAATGGGGACTTTATTATAGAAGTGTGGACTTCTCTATTATAATAATGTTGTATATATACCAGATTTTCATCCCAGGTATTTGGATGCTTCTGTTTGTATCCCCTCAGAAGCTACACTAAAGTCCTGTTGACTACTTCTGTCTTCCCATCTATCTATGGATGGAATGCAGTAGATCGCTTCAACTTGGTATCCATCTTCTCCCACAATGTAGTCTAGAATGCACTGAGAAATCTTGTGTCTCTATTTGAAATGATTCTCCTTGGTATCCCAAAGTGCACCCAGACTTGTCCAAAGAACAAGTTTATTGCTTCTTGTCCACTGATGGTATTTTTATAGGGAATCATAACACACACCTTATTTAACCTATCAACTACCACGAACAAGTAGTCATATACCTTCCTGTTTGTAGGTAAACCTCCCATGAAGTCCATGGAAATGCTTTGCCAAGGATGAGTAGGTATAGGTAAGGGATGATACAAATCTTGTTTCTTGTTGATAGGCTTGCCAATACAACAAAGAATGCATCCTCTTATGAACATAGTTACTTGCTCTTTCATATTGGGCCAATACACATACCTATGCAAGTTATCCACAATCTTCCCTACACTAAATTTTCCTACAACCTTGGAGGTGTGAGCCTCTCTAATTAGTTGTAAATGGTCACCTCTCAGAACACATAGCTTATCTAGCCTATAGAGTAACCCATCCTGAAGATGGTAGTCAATGGTGATGTCACCATCGTACACATGAATTGGTATATGAAACTACTGATGCACTTCCTTGAAGTCCTCATCTTCTGAATATGCCTCCCTATATGCATCATGGGTGAATGGATGCATGTCCATAAGAGTCCCCAAAGCTATAATCTTTGATGTGAGTGGCCTTGAAATCGTATCGTTCAAATTGTTTGTGTTTTATTTCTTATACTTGATCACCAAATGAAACTGATATAAAAACCCCATCCACTTGTAATGTCTGTTCTACTATAGCTTACTCTGGGCCTACAATTACTATAACCGTTAGTGATCTGTGTGGATTACTGTCTCCTTTCCCATCAAATAGTGCTTCTACTTCTACATCGCTTTCACCATGGCATAGAGTTCCTTATCATAGGTAGGGTGGTTAAGAACTTCCCCATGAAATACTTCAGAATGGTAGCATACATACCTTCCTCCTTGCATCAAGGAAACTCCCATATCAACCCACTCACATCTGTCTCCACTTCAAACATCTGCTGCAGGTTTGGTAATGCTAGACCTAGTGATTAACTGATCTTCTTATTTAGCTCCTTGAAAGCCTTGTACTGACCTTTTCCCCACTGGAAAATCATGCCACTTGCTATTATGGCGGGGAGCGATGATGCTACCACTAAAAATGAGGCTATGAATTTCCTCAGGTACTGTGCTACCCCAATGAAATTCTTGATCTCAAAAACATTAATAGGTAACAATCATTTCATGATGTCCTTCATCTTGGGAGAATCTATCTTCAAATATCCTCCATCAATCACATACCCAGATACACCAAAGACTGCTATGAAAACTTGCACTTATTGAGATTTTCTAGCAGTTGGTGCTTCTTCAATGTTTCGAGCACCTACGTCAAATGTGAAATATGCTCCTCCCAGGTAGAACTATATACTAGTATATCATCCAGATAGACAATAACAAATGATCTATAAAATGGTGCAGTATATTATTCATTGATCTCATAAATGTAGTTGGTGCATTACATGAGCCAAATGGAATAACTAACCATTCATACAAACCTTTCCTGGCTTTGAAGGTAGTCTTCCATGTATCTTCTTCTTTGACTTGAACTTGGTGATATCTAGACTTCATGTCCAACTTGGTGAAATACTTTACTTGTTGCAAATGATCTAGTAGGTCATCTATCCTGGGCATGGGGTATATGTTATTGAGCATGATTTTATTCAACACCCTGTAATCTATACACATTCGATAAGTCCCATCCTTCTTTGGCACAATGATGATGTGTGACCCACATGGTGATTTACTAGGTCGAATGACACCCTGTTCTAGAAATTGTTGCAATTGTTTCTTTACCTCACTTGCTTCTATACCAGACTGCATGTACAACCCAATATTTGGCAATGGGTATTCCGGGAATAGATGTATCTTATGCTCCACTTCTCTCTCAGGTGGTAACCATTTAGGCTCTCTGAACACATCCTTATATTCCTATAACAAATCCTTCAATTGTTGCTTCTATTTCTTAGTACACCCCTCTAGGGATGTCTTGACTCTTATTGACTCCTCTTCAGATTGACTTTCTCTTAAAAAACAATAAAACATACTTCTTGCTAGAATTGATCAATTTCCTGGCTTGGTTGGCACTTACTAGTGAAATTTTTGACTTGTCTTTGTGCGTGTTGATGATGGATGATTTTCCATCCTTGATGAGATGGTACTAGTTAGCTCTCCTCATGAATATTGCATCACACATGTACGTGTATGGACTCCTAAACATGACTCCACATACATAAAGGGGAACCACATCCACATCTAATTCATCAATACAATAAACACTTATAGTAACTCTAATTTTGCACTATTTTGTTACCTTTAGTTCTACATCCTTATTTACCCATTCCAGTGGATATGGTTTTGGATGGTCACGAAATTCCAGCCCCAACTTCTTGACCAGCGTTGCTGTAATGAGATTCACCTACAATCCTAAGTCAAACAAAGCATCAATATTTTTCTTCTTGGCATGTATCTTTATATGGAAGTGTTTGGTCATTTCTTTCTCTTTATGTTGTTGAAGGCTAATCAGATTCACATCCTTCTACACTAATGTACATATGATCTTTTAATCCACGTTCAAGCAACTTTCAACTTGGTTGCTTGAATCAGTGGTCCTGAGATTTTTCTTCTTATTATGTTTCTTCTTGTTCTTTGGGTTTAGCTTTGAATACAACTTCCAACACTTCTCCTCTGTATGGCCATAAGTGTTATAGTGGTTGCAATGATTGCTAGGATATTTTCACTGGTGTGATATGCTTGCCATCTTTTTATCTTTCCCCCCTTTTGGCTTCTTCTTCCCCTCCTTAGAATATTGTTGTTGCTCCTTCTGCTTTGATCCACTTGATTTCACTCTTTTCAGGCCTATGTTCTCCTAGTGTTGTGCCTGTATATAAGCCTCATCCACTGATTTGGGCTTGAGCAACATCACTTACTAACACAGATGGTGGTGAATATTCCCCAAATACTTGAGGAGTACATCTGGGTTCTTTGGATAGATATAAAACATTATATCCATCTTTCTAAATTTTGTGGTGTACTCCTACACACATTGGCCCAACATTTTCTTGTAGTAATGCCACTAGATCCATTGATCCTCCATGTACCCAATGGGATAAAAGTGTGACTTAATGAGGGTTTTGAAATCCTCCCACTTAGTCGCTGGAGGTTCTCCCTCCAAAATTAGGGTTTCGATGTGGTTCTCCCACCAAGTTAGTGCATGGCCCTCTAATTTCACCCACATGAATGAGATCTTTCTCCCTTCCTCGATTTGATGGAGGCTAAAAGAAACTTCTAGTTGTTGCAACCAGTGGTTTAACTTCAGAGCATGTATGACTTAATATCAACTTTTTCTTCCATTTTGAATAGGGATTGATTCACGACACTAAAGTGGGTTCATCTTTTCCAGGTTCTTTCTTTGGTTGGTTCTCTGTGTCTTCCTGATGTCCTAATCCCCCTTCTGATTTTTCCTCTGCATTCGAACTACCATCTTCTCCAAATATCCCCATCTTATTTCTTATAGATTCCATGAGAAGGTGTACATTGTTGTTTATATCTGCAACTTATTATTCGCACCACGAAAACATCACCTTTGCAAGATCAGAAGGTTCGTCTACAGATTCGTCGACCCTGATTAGGGTTTTACGATTTTCGACCCGACCGACCTAGATCCCTGCAATATCCACAAAATACCCAAAGAAACTTGCTCTAATACCAAATGATTCGTAAACTTCCGTGGATATTCCATTGGATAGTTCATCACATCAAATATAACAATATTATATTAAAACTCTGAAAATTATACATTATTACAGTTTATGAAACTTTAAGATATGTGGACTTAACTGTAATTAGTGCATGCATTTGAATAGAAATTATGTAAAAAAGTAGAGAATGACAAAATAAGCACACACACACACACAGACAAGACACAAGGTATGCTCTATAAGAAACCCTTTCGGGAGAAAACCTAGTTGGAAGGTGAGGTCTCTTCACTCTCTTTCTCTATTTGGAAATATGGCTACAGGTACAAAGAAGTAATGCCTGTGGCCCGTGGGTTGCTATAGTACACATATATTCTCTGTGTGCTCTACCTCCTATCTCTCCTGGTTATCTTTTCTCATATATGGAACATAATTCTCTCAAAATAATGAAATGCCTCTTCCTCCTAGTGGCCTAGTTATAACACAACCCGATAGCCTACTAGTGGTTAATGTTGACTACATCAACTCTTAACTAGAGTTAAAAAATAGACTCTTCTAGAGTATTTTAAAACACAAAATCATGGCTAGCCCCTTTTCCGTGAATAATGGGGGCTAACATGGCATCCTCCCGAACTATAGGTGTGAAAACACGAAGGTCAACTTTCGAGTTTCATAACATTTGCATACAGAGTCTGATTGATGCGCTTCTTATGCCATTGGAAAGGTATATGTGTGTAGAATAACATGAAAATGTGCTACACTAAAGCAAAAAATTTTTACCCCCAAAAAACGTTGTTTGATGCCTAATAACACTCCCGAAAGGTTTCAAACCCTGTTTTGCCACACTGGGTCCTGCCGGTAAAATAGTCCCATGAACTGATTCATCCACTTTTTCCACTCCAAATGAATCAAGATGGATGAAAAACAATATAATGATCCAATTTAGATCACATATAGAGGGATTTCATTTTTAAGTGTGATTTTGTCTACAAGGTACATATATGTTAGTTAAACCATTGTACACCATAGCATGGGTGGTTTACAAGAGTTGTAGTCTAGGACCCTCTCTATCACACTAAAGTATGTGGATTGACCATTGAGAGTTTTGTGTGCCATGTATGTCATCTCCTCATTGAACTTGAGTCATATGTAGGGGAAATAAATATGAATGTAATTACCTTAGTTTGATAAAATATTGATTCATACGTGTGATTTCCCTGCTTTTCAGTCAATAATTAGAATGATGGATATTGGATCATCGATTACATCAATAGTTTGAATTAGTGATATAAGGGATATATGATAATCATGTCATGTTTGAGTATATCATCACTAAGTATGGGTTGTTTATGATGAATTATATGTGAAATTGTTGAATGCATATTTCCCCTTCCCTTTCAAAAGAAGCATTGTCCAAAAGGATAGAGATGTGGAAACTAATTTAAAATTGTTGTTGGTTCCCAAATAGCATATTCTAGCTTCATATATTTCCATCAAATTAACACTTCTTGGAGAATGTCTTGGTAGATTTGGTATCTCTTGGTGACTAATATTGCTTTAAGCTATAACTAAATGGAACCTTCTTCATCCAATTCAAGAAATATATTATAAACATGGAAACTGGACCCAATTAACCTCTTCAAACAAGTCACATGTAGCCTAGATATATCTCATAGGGTGTCGGAAGAGACATTATAGACAACTTTTCTAAAGAACTAGAAGATATTATATGGTCCATAGAAATTCAATGCAATATTTCAATAGCATTTATTGTTGGAAATAGCAACAAGAAATGCTAAAACTATAAATGCTAAAAATAACATTGTTATAAATAGAATTCCAGGTACTAGTGTTGGACATAGAAACAAGGAATGAAAAATGGAAGTTCCAAAAATAGCATTGCTATAAATAGAATTTCAGGATGGATTCCAATTTTAGTTATTCCCTGAACTAAAATTGAGAAGTAAAATTCGAATTTGATCTTAGCAGTTGTTTGTAAAATAATTAATTAATTCATCTTGAGTTAATTAGTTGTATAAAATCAAACATGAAGTCTATGTGAGGACATGCAACCGTTATCCCATTGATTGAGGAATTTATCCCCTAGTTAAGGAGATGAGGATGAGTTGTAATTAGTTAGCTCAGTTAACTGAGTTAAGTCCAGTTAGATTAGTTCCAACAGTTTGTGGAATTAATTGTGAGTTCAATTAGTTTAATGCTTACATGCATGTAACTGCTGCACTTCAGATAACTAAATATTCTCTCATAAATAATTCATGCATGTCAGTTCAGTCAAAGACCCAATTGAGATTAGAGGAAGGGACAATGTACTATCAGTTGGAGGATTTTTCCTATAAAGGAAACTCATCCATGCAGAAGGAATTATCTCTTTCAAGATTGCACAGTTAGATCAGAGGTTAGTGATTGTGTGAAGAGGCCAATTTACACAGGTGGCAGCTCTTCACCCCAAGGGAAATTACAGAAGGAAATAGGAGGCTTGGAGGGTAGAGGAGAAGGTTTGTGAGAAGCCTTTGACTGTTTATTAGAAGCAGTTTGATTGTAGAGAGAGTAGGATAGCTTGTGAGATGATTCTTTTTGTAATCTGAACATATTTCCACTTGTATGTTAATACAGAGATTGAGGTTTTAGGTTGAGGCGTTCCCCGGGTTATTCTTCTGTGTTCATGTGTGATTGATTTCTCATTCTTAGTTATATGTGTTCTATTTGATCTTGCTCATATTCGATAAAGCTTCTACAAGTTTGTTGTAGAAGTAGATCTTGTATTTTGCATTAGTATATTGCATAATCTGTTGATCTACAGTGGGAATTTCTACATGGTATCAGAGTAAAGGTGGTCAAAGTGAAGAACAATATACAAGGAGGGAGAAGTTCAAAGTTTGAGGTTCCTGAATATAGAAATCAAGTTCTTATCACATCTCAATTTCACCAATGGAATTCAACGGTTTAAGACTCGAGTATGCCCTTGATGGCAGCTCGAATTATATAGCCTAGAAGGATCGCATGGAAGTAGTATTAGAGGATAACGGTATAAAGGAATTCATTGATCAATAAGTCCCCAAGCCAGCAACGGCTAATGCTACAGAGTTCGTGGAATGGAAGAAATGTGTGGCTAGAGCAAGGAGAATCCTTCTAGAGGGAGTTCGAGACCACATAGTCTTAAGTCTCCATGGGAAGGAGACACTGTTTTCGATGTGAAAAACAGTGAAAGATCTATATAGCGATCAGCGGAAGCTGGTGCTAAAAGACAAGCTTCGAAAAATCAAGTGTGAAAAGGGCAACATGATCTCTACATATCTGAACAAGCTCACCACCTGGAGGGATGAGCTTGGAAGTTTAGGGATCATGACAACCGATGATGACATGGTGCATCTTACGCTCCTCGGTCTTCCTAAGAGTTGGCATAGCTACCAAGACTCGGTAAATGGAAGAGAGAAACTGCTAGATTGGGAACGACTTTGGTCAGATCGGATGTAGGAGGAGATAAGAAGAAGCACCAGAGATGGTTCTTCATCCAAGGAGGATGAAGAAAATTGTGGCTTAGTGAGTAAGGAAAATAAAGGGAAGGAGAAGGTTTCTCATCCCAAATCGAGTTCTTCCCATGGTGGGAAGAAGTTTGAAAAATCGAAAGTGAGATGCTTTCATTGTCATGAGGTGGGCCATTTTGCAACAAATTATCCATTGAAAAAATCCAAGATGGGATCCAAGGAAGGATCTGAAGGTGGGCATTGGCCTCACAGTTCGAGTTGGATTTCACCCTCTTTTCATTTATGGTTTCATCCATGGTGGGATGTGGTTGGTTTCTTGACAGTGGACCTTC
This sequence comes from Pinus taeda, assembly GCA_000404065.3. Classification (NCBI taxonomy): domain Eukaryota; kingdom Viridiplantae; phylum Streptophyta; class Pinopsida; order Pinales; family Pinaceae; genus Pinus; species Pinus taeda. The sequence continues at coordinate 10,102 of APFE031671461.1, read as the reverse complement.
ATTCCACATGACTGGCGATAAGAGTTTGTTCAATATCTTGGAGGAGAAAGATCTCCAGATAGTCATAATGATGGGTAATGATGCAAAGTATAGTGTCTCGGGAGTAGGCATAGTTGTTTTCCAGAGGGAGCATGGAGCTCACATTACATTGACTAATGTGAAGTATGTGCCAGGACTGAAGAAAAGCTTGGTATCGATTATGATGCTAGAAGATAAAGGCTATGATGTAGTCTTCAGTAAGGGAAAGGTTTTCCTTAGACACGTCACCACGAGATAAGTGAAGCAGATCGGTTCACGAGTCAAGAACCTATATTCTCTTGAGGTTCAAGATGCATGCAAAGCCTTGAGGAGCAAGGCAACTATTGGAGATTTGGTGGTTGAGAGGGAGAGTACATTACCTCTCAACATGCAGCACCAGAAGTCTCAGACAATTGTGGAGGATCCACAATTGGTGAAGTAGCTTCAAGAGGTTGTGGAGCAGCCACAACTGGAGAAGCCGAGAGGAGATTAAGTGGAGGCATCCAATCTTGCAGAGACCACCATTAGGGGGATATTTCAAGCCAAGTGGGTAGAGGAATCACATGCATCCATACCTCTAGGTAGGAGGTGGGGCAATGTGGAGCGATAGTCCCAAGAAGGCTAGAATAGGGGCAGGATCATTAACGTACCCAACCTCTTTGATTAGACCTTGCTACGGGAGCTTCAACGAGGAGTAGTAGGACTGGCTGAGTGGGTAGAGATAGATGTGGATGGAGTGGCAGAGAGAGCTGCAGTGCATGAATCCCAAGACAGTGCAGAGCTAGTAGGTTGCAACAATGCGAGAGGCATATGAGTGTTGCACCAGTGCAGGATGGCATAGAGAGGTGTACAATGGTGCGAGATGCATGGATTTTTGTAGTAGCTCAGAGGTCACAGAGGGAGCTCTTGTTAGTGGTAGAGGGATCTTCAACGTCAGAGGGTGTTTCTAGCCCAACGGGGAGGTCAATTGGGAGATTTTTTGTTTCTAGAGTTGTTGGAGCAACAACACTTGGGAGAAGTGTTGCATGCAAAACATTCCAAAGGTTTAGGATTGGGTTCGAGTTGAATGCCTTTCTTGTTGAGAGGGAGTGTGGGAAATAACAACAAGAAATGCTAAAAATAGCATTGCTATACCAATGTTGGACATAACAACAAGGAATGAAAAATGGAAGTGCAAAAAGTAGCATTGCTATAAATAGAATTTCAAGATGGATTCCAATTTTAGTTATTCCCTGAACTAAAATTTGAATTTGATCTTAGCAGCTGTTTGTAAAATGATTAATTAATTCATCTTGAGTTAATTAGTTGTAGAAAATCAAACATGAAGTCTATGTGAGAACATTCAACAATTATCCCATTGATTGAGGAATTTATCCCTTAGTTAAGGAGATGAGGATGAGCTGTAATTTGAGTTGTAATTAGTTAGCTCAGTTAACTGAGTTAAGTCCAGTTAAATTAGTTCCAACAGTTTGTGGAATTAATTGTGAGTTCAGATAGTTAATGCTTACATGCATGTAACTATTGCATTTCAAATAACTGAATATTCGCTCATAAATAATTCATGCATGTCAGTTCAGTCAGAGATCCAATTCAGATCAGAGGAAAGGACAACAAACTATTAGTTGGAGGATTTTTCCTATAAAGGAAACTCATCCATGCAGAAGGAATTATCTCCTTTAGGATTGCGTAATTAGATCAAAGGTTAATGAGTGTGTGAAGAAGCCAATTCACACAAGTGGTAGCACTGGACCCCAAGGAAAACTGCACAAGGAAATAGGAGGCTTGGAGGCCAGAGGAGAAGGTTTGTGAGAAGCCTTTCACTTTCTATGAGCAGCAATTTGATTGCAGAGAGAGCAGGATAGCTTGTGAGCTAATTCTGTTTGTAATCTGAACATATTTCCACTTGTATGATAATACAAAGATTGGGGTTTTAGGCTGAGGCTTTCCCTGGGTTATTCTTCTGTGTTCATGTGTGATTGATTTCTCATTCTCAGTTATATGTGTTCTATTTGATCTTTCTCATATTCGATTAAGCTTCTGAATTTTTTTTGTAGAAGAAGATCTTGTATTTTGCTTTAGTATATTGCATAATTTTTTGCTCTATAGTGGGAATTTCTACATTTATCTAGGGTCCATAAAAATTTAATGTAGTGCTTAAATAGCCTTTATCTTTAAGAGAATATTGTTTATAAAGTTTAAGGTAAAGTAAAACAGGATCATCCTCTTTCTTCATTCAATTTTTGATCTAGAACCATAATTTCCTTAAGGGTTTAGAGGATAGCTTCTATGGTGAATAGTGTCTACTCTACCTCAAGAAAATTAGGTATTCCAAATAAATAGGAAGTGGCAAAGGGTGGTTTTCATCCACACAAAGCTTCATATGATGTCATTTTGGTAGTACCATGATATGTGGTATTATACCACCACTGTGTAGAGATAATACTCATTGTACTCATTGGTGTTTCCTGTTTGAAGCTAGGCCATATTAAAATAGGGTTTGAAACATTTATTGATAGTATCTCTTTAACCATTAGTTTTGGGATGATAAGTAGTGCTCTTTTTTTATTATGTGCTATGAAGTTTGAATAACTCTTACAAGGTTTTTCTAGTTAATGTGGAATTATGATGAGATACAATGGAAGTGGGCATATCATGTCATTTGAAAATATGGCATACAAAAACTTGGGCAACTATAGACAACGTAAAATTTTGCGATAGGGAAAAAAAGTTTGTCTATTCACAATAGTGTGGAAATGACCAACATGATGATAGATTTGTTGCTAGCCTTTATGAGGACCACTATGAATAATCGATTTTTTTTAGTTTCTAGCATGGATTATATTAGTAGTGGATACAATTTCCCAAGAGTATTTACTCTCATCAACTTGACCCTTTGTTAAATTTCACATGTAGCTATAAAATTTTGGATGTATTCCCCATCCCTTCACAAAATTAAACATACTTAACATTTTCAAGTATTTTTTGAAATTTAGATTGAACCATAGTAGGATATGAATGCAATTCCTCTAAGACACTTCATTTCAAAGCGAAGTTTTGTATTAAAAATGTGCCCTCTATACTTCAAGGTATATTGATGTCAAGTATATCACTTAGGGGTATTAGAGTATTCTTAAATCCTTGGGATAAATTGAGTCAAAGAATAAATTGTCAACCATTTAGTAGGAATTAGTGATGAAATCAAGTATAGGTAACTATTAGAAGGGATACATAACTTTGTGACTAGACATAACAATTGACCAAGTAAAAAAGCACTAGATTGAGAATTTAGTGAAGTTTGTAAGTTGATCAACCACTCTTTTACTAAGGTAGTTATTGTTGGAACCTGAATCAAGTCTTTAAGTTATTTGGATCATCACACCTCTAATGGAAACATTCAATGGAGTGAACTGGTAACATTTAATGAGATAATCATTATACATTCAATAGATTAACTCACATAATAGTCAACTGACTTCTCAACTAGATAGTTAATGCACCAATTCATGAAGAAATTGAATAAATTTTCAATTGGAAGGTTGATGGGTATAATCTTCGAATGAAAGATGAGGTATGTTAAACTAAATGGTTGGGTGGACTTGGACTATTCACTAAGCTAGAAAAACAATGGCTATTTTCCAAGACTAGATACAACCATTAACCATTTCATGTGGACTCAATTGTACTTAATTAAAGGAAGTTGGTTAGATACATAGAAGTATAAATAGGGCCATATGAGTCTATTTTATATAATTAATAAATCATTGTGAATTATACATTCATGTGTTGTAGCATTTTATATTAATTTTCTTAGACACCACCATCATCTTGGAATTCTTTATTCTTCTGTTGTTTTCATAATCTCCACCGTTATTTGGGTTACATATTTTTCCTAGCATGGTATAAGAGTAGATGATTTTGATCTAGATTCATTTTCCATAAATTTTATTGAGTTTGACATATAGTGATTTGAATATCAGATGTTGATTTGTCAATTATAATGCAATTGGCACTAGATCTATGAAAAATTAAAACATAACTTCCAATATCAATCTTTCTATTTTGAATGGGATCAATTATGCTATCTAGGTACCAGATATGTAGAATTTGCTAAAATGTAAAGGACTCTATTAGCTTATAAATACTATGATTCCAAATCCAAAGGATGAATAACTGAAGTTGTTCATCAAAATAATAAATATGAAGCAACAGGGGTAATTTCTACCCACATTTCTTAGGATATTTTGTCTATCCTCATGAAGTTGCAAAGAAATTGAAAATATTGTTTGATAATGAGGGCTAGGGTATGTCAATGGATAAAGAGTTGATCTCTCTTAGTATGAATTCATTTGAAATGTTTGAGAACTATTTGTCTTGTGTTAAATACTTACAATTTAAATTGTGTGTATGTGGGACAAATTTTTCTAAAGAAAGATGATCAACTCATTGACCTAGTCTTAATGAATCTAAAAACAAACTATGATATTTTATGTTCCATATTACTAAAAAATTAGAGATTATGCAAGGAATATGGTAAATATTATCCCTTTTATGCTCTCTATCATTTACTGATCAATAATCAACAAATGTTGTTTCATGAATGGAATATTGGTGGTAAACATTAGGCTTACATACTAAAGGGAAAAGGTAAGAAAAATTACAGGGAAACATGTAATGTTTGTGTGTTGGAATTTATTGAAAGTTTAAACCAAATCCAACTTGTTAGACAAATAGATACAATCTACTGATCTAGGTGGATATTGGTGGCCACCCACCTATTCCATGGTTCACAATACAATTTCCTATTTTGTAACATAGTTTCCTATTTTGGAACTTTTCTATTTTTGGTAGTTTATAGGTATTGAACCTCTATAGATGTTTTGAGGCCCTAAACAATGTTCTTTAGGGAAATGGGCAGACAAAAATATATAGTAAAAAATTGTACTCCTCAAATAGACATTTCTAATAGGCTATCATGCATGTCAAATAGAGATCATATGCCAATGTTACCACTTTGGGAAGTTGACATTCCCACTTACCCCATTGAGGCTCATAAGCCTTTGGTGCTTCATCTCCTAGGGTTAGATTTTTAGATGTTTGGGGTTTCTTATTGATTCTTCATGATAACAAGGCCTTGGAGCCTCATTGTCATATAATTCAGGAAGGCACGTAGCTATTGTTTTATTGAGTTCTTCTAGAAGGCGTACAAAAAGAAACCACTTTAGACTGTGGATGACAAACGACCTTAATAGTAAAAATGGTTGTAAAACAATGTGGATATGCAGCAAATGATAGAAAAAAACTTACCAAAGTCTTGATCTATGCAACAAAAATATTTAAACAACAAAATGGAATAGTAAAATAAGTGCAAATAACTCCAATAATCCAATGGAAACTAGATATAAAGAATATGTTTTATTAGATGACACCTGTGAAGGGAAAAAATAATGCTACCAGTCCCCCTCTGTGGGATGGGTTCTTGGCTATCCTCAATGTCTTTAGCTTTTTAGAGTCTCTTTCTTCTCCAGACTGTGTAAACCCAACAAACAAAATGTTTGAGCTCAATGTGAACTCAAAATAAAAAGGCAAATGGTGAGCCACAGTGATGATAATTAGAGCTGCAACAGTGAGTGCAACAATGAAAATGATCAAAAGTGAAGAATGGATCTAAAAACCTCCAATTTATAAAAAAATATTAGGTTATTCTCGAATAATGGAAAATAATAAAATATTATTAACCAAATTCTAGAATTAACCATTTGAAATATTTTATTATATTTGGTTGGAGGGAAAACATATTTAAATTGGTTAAATAATTTTATTTAGAAATAATAAATAAATAATTTATTTATTTATCATCTCAAGGAATGTGGTTAGGGAATAATGATTAATTAATTATTCCTAGAGAAAAATAAGATAAATAATGATTTATCTGTTTATTTCTCATGACTCGGTCAAATATGACAAGGAATATTAGTTAAACAATGGTTTAATTAATTATTCCTGGAAGATAATTAATTAAATAATGATTTATTTAATTATTCTTCACGGGTTTAACCATAAATAACTTAACAAATGTGGTTTATTAAGTAATTTCTTATAGTGAAAGAAATTTTACTATGGTAAAATTGGCCCTACATGGTGTACTTCGATCCACCTAGTAAGTTATATCTATATGATCAATTTGTTGGTGATAACAATTGTCACATCTCTTCTCAGAGATAAGCTACCACTGTTCGAGCTAGTTTTCCTTCATTCTACTTATATACAATTTTCAACATTTTCCATTATTTAATTGAATTTAAGTTTCATTGTATCTATCTATTTTTTGTTAGTAATCTTTATTTCATTTCATTCCCTTCATAAACTCAAATCAGTGGTATCATAGTAACCTACTTTTTCTCTAGTTTTATGTGCATGTCCAAAATGAGGTCGGGGTATAAAGAGTTGGGACTTGAGCTGCTTGAGCCCTTGTGTTGGGCATGGGATCCCCCCAAGGCAAGTTTTGGGGCTTAAACCCCAAGTTTTAACTAAGTCCATTGTAAAGAATCCGTGATTTGTGGGCGCGGAGCGCGAAGTTGCAATAGAGTCTGAGGGTTGTCCGCCGTTAATTTTGTAAATGTAGTGTCGGTTTGAGAGATCTACCCATGGTCCGCGGACCATGGGATTATATAAATAAAGTGAGGCTCTAAGTATAAAAAGGAGATAAAATAAGGCTAGAAGAAAATCAATCCATGAAGCAGTGAATCGAAGTATAGAGTTGTGTGTTTGGGTTGTAGAGTAGGGGAAGGCTCTGCAGCTGAGTGCGCAGAGGCATAGTAGTTCGCAGAGGCATAGTAGTTTATAACTGTTGGAAGAATTAATAAGGAGAAGTTTTACCGTATTTCTGTGTATCGTTTCCTATTTTATTCATTGAATTATATTGGGTATGAATTGCAAGTTTACTACTTATTTACTGCGCAAACTTATATAAATGTGTTGAATAAGTAAATATAATATAAGGTATATGTTTACGTGAATATAACTAATTGTTATAAGAAGACAAGTAAGATCTGTAGTGTGACTTGGGGAGATAGCACAGATTGCTGCTCCAGTAGTGTGAAAGCCCCACAGACCCTAGTTAGGGCTGGGCGAAGGCGAATATAACAGGGCATGAAGGCCCCATAGGTTAGGGAAGTGCGCGAAGTAACCTGCACGAAAGTATTCCCAGTTGGACTAAATCAATCCCTCAGACATCTCAAGGGTGTGGAAACATGGTTCCAGCATCCCCCCATATTGCTTCAGGTGAGACCTCAGTCGGCGCTCAACGAACTGTTGCCGAAAGGGCCAGTAGTACAGGGATTTGTTTGGCTAATTAACTCCGAACCTTGGTTAGGCCCCAACAAGCCAACAAATGGTTCTGTTTCCAGGACCAGAATCTGCATAGAGATGTCTAATGTCTTATCATTAGAATCCAACTAAGAAAGATATTGAGGGTTGGTTGGATAGGAGAATTCACGAGTTCATGGCACAAGAGAACATGAATCCACGACTATCAAAAGAAGAGTAGTTAGACTGCTACCTGTACACAGAGATCCAAAAAATTTTCTTTGTATCTTTTCCTACTGAGCTGTATGAGTGGATCACAAAGTTAGTAGATAGTTAAGGAAGGTGCAAGCTCGACAGTCCTATTGTGTGGACCCCAGAGTTGGTGCAAATATTGGAAGCATCAGAGGATATGATCATGTACGCTGTTGATCACTGGTTCGATCAAATTATAGGACAATTCATTACTGAGTTTGTAGTAGATACTTCAGTAAGCTATAGCAAGGTAGGGCGACGCTTCCTCAAAGGACCACGAGGTAAGTATGTTAAGTCTCTGAACACTTGGATTAAAATGATACTATGTGAAAGGTGGATTATGCAAATACATTAATGTTTGGGGCTACGTGATGTGGGGGAATTTACAGAAACAAAGGTAGTGCAGAACTTGAAACTAGCCCCTTGATTTCACCTCCACGAGGGGACGAGGAAGAGCTCGCTCAGGTATCACTAGTTTTGGTTCGCGATAAAAGATGTATGGGAAGCGTAGGGCGTTACGAATGACAATATAAAGAAAGCAACGTTGGTTAGCGCTCTACAAGATCGTGCACTGACCTGGTATATTAAGCATTCTAATGAGAATACAAATGCGGGGATCACAGAAATCCAAACTACACTGAACAAAGAATTTAGCAGACCAAAGTTAGAGTCACAGTCGATCATTGGGTTCAAGGATATCATGATGCTATCGAACAAGGCCCACTGGGAATTAGATCAAAGACTTAAGTGCATGATTTGTGAAGTTAACATGACTTTGATGGATGGACAACACCACAGATGGTTTATAGCATTGCTAACGCCGCATTTGAGGAACACGCTGTCACAACAAAGGTTAACAACTTAGGCAAAGGCCTTAGAGATCATGATGAGGCTGCATGAGACTCCAATATAGGATCCTAACCTTGTAGTTTACCAGATCCACGCGTAGTTGAAAAACTTGTGCCTTGAAATGGGGAGTCTGAAACAAGACAAGACAACTCGCCCAAAAGTGCACAAGGTATGGTGTGTTAAATGTAAGGGTCAGGGTTATAACAAGGACCACTTCCCAGTGTTCACGAATTACCTTGTGGGTGGAGGACCGATGTCGTTAAGACTAGAGGCCTAAGCAGGACCTAGTGTGGCGTCTATGTTGTGGTGAGCGATTTGTCAAATAGGAGGAAAGCATGCTACAGACAAATGCCATTTGTTGCAGAAGTACACGCAGAATTCAGAACAATTGTTATATAATTGTTGTAGATATGTGGGACATGATGAGTGCACCTATAGAAGCTATGAGATGGTGATGGATAGGACTCCCACCTACAAAGTTCAGGTCGAAACGTGGCCCCTTGACTAGAATGCAAGAAAGGTACGAACCGACTTTTAGGGGCATAGAGAAAGCCGAGGTGGAGGAGGACCTGGAAGAGGTTGCAGATAGTTGATATATTACAATTACAACATGCTTGTATTGTACCTTGTTTGATCATGTGACAGAGGATTGCCCCACACTGATAGCGAGGCTGCACAACAAGGGAGCACTCCAACCTGCCTCAACTCAGAACCTACAAATGATGAGGTCTGAGCCACGTGAGGAAGACCCTAATGCAAACATTATGCTCCGAAGTGGAATTATGACAAGGGATGATAAAGGAAAGTAGCTTGAAGATAGTACTTGGGTTCGTAAGGCTCCAATGAAAGAACCAGAGTTTTATTTGGAGCGCACTAAGAAAACTTTCATGGAAGTTAGGAAGAGATTTGTTGATTCCTCCACTTTAGGAAGCAAAGACAGACCAGAGCCGGAAATGGGCCCATCAATGCTCATGACCTTCCTAGAAAGATGCATGAAGCTACTGCGTGACAAGAAGCCTATAAAGGGATTGTAGGAACTCATAAATAGATGCACTGGGATCGCGCCAGGAGAACCCCATGTAGTCCTGTTGGCCGGATAAATCATTCTTGCGGACAAGACCGATCTCCCTAGTATCTAATGATATCTAGCAACAAAGAGCACAAGCGAACCTATTTTTCTCTAAACATGTTTCAATTCATTAATGAATACTAAGAAGTGTAAAAGACCCTACCTTGGTCCAACACCTGTTTGAGGCAGTTTTATCCCAACAACTTCAAGAAGTTCTCGTTTAATAACCTGCATACACAAACAAGCACACATCAAAGCATACCTACATATAACAAAACATGTTCATTATGAAGATCAAGGAGCTCATAAAACAAACCATTAGAGACAGTTCACTGAGAAAAATAAACTTGATTGTATTAACTTAATGAATAAAAGAACTTTACAACCTTTGCCTTGATGTTGCACAAGTCCTTTCTAGGGTCCAGCAGGGGTCTCCTCTACTTTGACAAGCCTCACTCACTTCCCAAATTACATGAAAGTTATGTGATCTCTCCTCTCACAAGCTCAAAAAGGAAGCCTAGTTTTCAGCAGCATTTACCCTCAAGAATCTTCATCTTTCAACCTCTCCTACAACCAGCCCAATGCATGAATTTATAGTGCAAATGGAGG
>APFE031671458.1:152817-179544 GCA_000404065.3 Pinus taeda | reverse complement strand
TATCTATGTAATGGGACCACGTCATAGTCAAGAGTCAATAAAGCCCATATTAATAATTGTAAGTGGTTAATCCGCAATTAATAACGGAACCACAGTTAGTTGCAAATAGTATTAGATAGATGGTATTAGTAATACGCGGTATTGGCCTGTGCTATTGCACGTAGGATTCATATATAAAGGATAGAAACTCCCTGCGAGGAACATCGTGTCTTATTTTGTAATCGAGCTCTGCTCTAGTGGAGGTTTCCCCCTCGAAGAGGCAAGTGAACATTACTCTATGAATAATAAAATCATTGCTATTATGTGTTCTGGGTATCTTTTCTTCGCATATTCTATGTTTTGGGTCTCTTTTCTTAGCATATTATGTATTTGGGTATCATTTGCAGGTTAAGAGGATAACAATAATCACGCTCCACACCCAACAATCTCCCACTTGGAGAATGACTGTAGCAACTCCATCGTTGCTTCGCTTATTGAATAATGACTCCTCTTTGGACCTGGCTATTTCTCATCTTCATTGTCATCCTTGAAGACCAATTGAAATTGAGCGTATTCTCAGTTTCTCCCTGGTTACAACTTTTGTTAGCATATCTACATGATTTTGGCTAGTGTGTATCTTTTCCAGCTTCAACTCTCCATCTTCCAACATAATCATATGAAATGGTACTTGAGCTATATGTGTTTAGTCTTGAAATGAAATGCTGAGTTCTTTGCAAGATGAATGGCACTTTGGCTATCATTGTATAATGTGCCCATATCATGCTCCTTACCCAATTCACCCACAAACCTTTGTAACCAAATCAATTCTTTACTAGCCTCTGTAGTAGTAACATACTCTGCTTTTGTTGTTGAAAGTGCAACAACACTTTGGATTTTTGAAACCCAACTGACAACTATTCCACCTACAATAAATACATATCTTGTAGTTCTCTTCCTGTTATCTCTGTCACCTGCCATATCTCAATCAACATATCCCTATAGAGAAATGTTTGAACCACCAAAGCATAATGCTTGATTTGTGGTACCTTTCAAATATTTGAGAATCCATTTCACTACCATCCAATGTTCCTTTCATGGATTGTTCATGTACCTGCTTAAACTCCCACTGCATGTGCAATATCAGGGCTTGTGTAAACCATTGCATACATTAAGCTTCCAACTGTTGATGCATATGGAACTTTAGACATATAATCCATGTCTTCTTGGGTCTTTGGGAACATTTCCTTACTAAGTTTGAAATGGCTAGCAAAAGGTGTACTAACTGGCTTTGCATTGTGCATATTAAATCTTTTCAACACCTTTTGTATGTACTCATTTTGAGACAATCTTAATTTGCGATTGTTCCTGTCTCTAGTGATTCTCATACCAAGGATTTGTTTTTCAGCTCCCAAATCCTTCATTGCAAATGGATTTGCCAATTTTCTTTTGAGCACATTTATTTCCTGCATGTTAGACCCTGCAACAAGCATGTCATCTACATACAATGACAATATAATATATCTGCCATCATTTTGCCTTTTCAGATAAACACAATGATCAAAGTGACATCTAGTATAACCTTGTTCAGACATAAACTTGTCAAATTTTAGATACCACTGCCTTGGAGCCTGTTTTAAGCCATACAAGCTCTTTTTCAACCTACACACTAGTTTCTCCTTCCCTTTCACCTCATATCCTTGTGGTTGCTACATATATATCTCCTCCTCCAAATCCCCATGGAGAAAGGTTGTCTTTACATCTAACTACTCAAGATGCAAATCTTCAACTGCTACTAGACTTAAAATAGTTATGATTGAAGTCACTTTAACAACAAGAGAGAATATTTCATCAAAATCAATACCTTTCTTCTGTGCAAACCCCTTCACCACAAGACTAGCTTTGTACCTCTGTTTTCCTCCATCTTCTTCCTTCAGCTTGTAAACCCATTTATTCTTCAATGTAGTTTTTCTTGCATGCAACCTGACTAAGTCCCAAGTCTAGTTATGCATTAAGGAGTCCATCTCTTCTTCTATGGCTACCTCCCACTTCTTCCTACTTTCAACTTGCATTGCTTCTTCATAACATTCAAGTTCACCAGAATCAGTCAACAATAAATAGTATAATGAAGGAGAGTATCGTTCAGGGGGTCTACTTATCCTGGTAGATCTTCTAACACCACTTTCAGGTGTTTGGGGAGCCTGTTGCTGTTGTGGTGGTTGCTGTTGTTGTGGTTGTTGATTATTATTATTTTTAGGCACCTTTACTTTTTCAGGGATTTCATCAAGAACTGTGTATTCCTTGTTTACTTTTTTCTGTTTCTTTTCCTACAACTGATTCTTATATAAGACCTTTTCATTGAATATTACATCTCTGCTCCTAATGATTTTGTGATTTTCGTAATCATATAAGTGATAACCAAAATCATTAACACCATATCCAATAAAGGTACATTTCTTTGACTTTGCTTCAAGCTTTGTTCTATTTTCTTTATCAATATGGACAAAGGCCTCACAACCAAAAGGCTTTAAAATAGAGTAGTTTACCTTTTTACCTGTCCATGCTTCCTCTGGAACACCACCATCCAAGGAACTTGAAGGCCCTCTGTTTATTAGATAAACAGAAGTATCTACAGCATCTGCCCAAAACTGTAAAGGCAATCCTGCATGCAATCTCATGCACCTTGCACGCTCCATGATTGTCCTGTTCATCCTTTCTGACACCATTTTCTTGTGGTGTTCTTGGAACTGTCTTCTCTCTGCGAATTCCATGCTCTGAACAGTACCTATCAAACTCTCTGCTGCAATATTCACCTCCATTGTCTGATCTGAGACACTTCAACTTCTTTCCTATCTCAATCTCAACCAAATCTTTCCATTTCTTGAAAGTATCAAATACATCAGATTTATTCTTAATACAATAAATCCAAGCTTTTCTAGTTGCATCATCAATAAAAGTAACATAATAATGAGAGCCACCGAGAGATGATACCTGAGCAGGTCCCCATACATCTGTATGCATAAGCTCTAATTTTTCACTCTTCTTTTCTTTACCAACTCTGAGAAATCTGACTCTCTTCTGTTTTCCATAAATGCAATTCTCACAGAAGTCCAAATCAACATTCTTCAAACCCAACAACAAATTCCTTGAGTGAAGAATACTCATCCCCTTCTCACTCATGTGTCCAAGCCTATGATGCCATAATGCTGCATCTGCTCCTTTAGAAGTTAAAGCATTAACAAAGTTAGAAATACCATTGCATAAATACAATGTACCAAACTTTTGGCCTTTTGCTATTACCAGGCCTCCTTTGGTGACCTTCCAAGCTTTATCTGTGAAAGTTGTCACACAACCTTCACCACCTAACTGCCCTGTTGAAATCAGTTTTTTCTTCAGATATGGAACATGCCTTACCTCCTTTAGTATCCATTGGTTTCCATTCTATTGTTTTACGAGAACCTTACCCATTCCAACAATTTTATAGGGTTTATCATCACCCAAACGGACTTGTCACAAATATCCTTGAACATAGTCATGAAAATATTTCTTATCAGGTGTGGCATGGAATGAGGCCCCTTAATCTACCACCCAGGAATCAGTAATATTTTCGAAAGAAAGAATCAAAGCATCCTGTAACACCTCACCTGTCACATTTGCTTCATGATTGTTTTCTTGTTGTGCATCTCCTTCTTTTCCCTTCCGAGATCTACAGTCTTTCTTTAGGTGTCCTTTCTTTCCACATTTCCAACACAATATCTGCGATCTAGACTTGGATCTACCTTTCCTTGATTTACTGTGATATCCTGATCTCTTTCCAATTTTCTTCCCCTAGACTCTGCACTTAAAGCATTACCTAATGTCTCATTGGATCTTTTCTGTCGCATTTCCTTGCTAAGGGTAGCACCAACAACATCATCAAACTTTAAAGTACTAGATCCATAAACAAAGTTACTAATGGCCATTACTAAACCATTCCAACTTTCTAGAAATAAGCACAAGAATGACAGAGCTTTAACTTCATCGTCAAAGTTTAACCCTACAAAACTTACCTGACTTGTAACAATATTAAAATAATTTAAATGGTTTGCAACAAATCCACCTTCCGACATCTTCATATTAAATAACCATTTCATAAGAAATATCTTGTTTGAGGCCAAGGGTTTTTCATATAGTTTTGCCAATGCCTTAATCAAAACCTCTGTCATTGTTTCCTTCGAAATTTTGAATGCGACCGACTCTGCAAGGCACAACCATAGTACTCCGAGTGCCTTTCTATCAAGAAGGTTCCATTCTTCATCTGTCATACCCATTGACATCTTTGTTTTTCCGCCTAATGGTAGGTAAAGATATTTCTAATATAGATAATCTTCCATCTGCATCTTCCACAGCGAGGAGTTTTGGCCGTTAAATTTCTCGACCCTAAAATTACCATCTTCTGCCATTTCTCTCACTCGAACGAGGAACCCTTCTTTCCTGCGAGTTTACTAGCCAAATAGACCTTCGGCTCGGATACTAGTTGTTAGAAAATTATATATTACAGAGCAATGGAACACATAGAATATTGCATAAATATAAACACAGAAAACATGTAAAACCAAAGAGACATAGATATACGTGGTTCACCTAGTTTGGGCTATGTCCACCCCGAACAGCCAGTCCTTCCTTTCTATTATCTAGCAACATGAATAGACACAACCTGCAGTAGATCCGTTGTAATATCCTATGTTTTCTCTCACAGTCTCACCTCTCTGTTTCTCTCTCAAAGAATACACATCTATTACACAACCTCAATACAATGCCCTCATACAAAGAGAGGGGTTGCCTTCTAGGGCAAAAAACACTAAACTAAACATTAGTTCTACCGTTAGATCATCTGCCTAATGAACAGGCTAGATTGACTAGAAATTACTATACTTTTACAAGGCAATTTTACATTTGTTTTTAGCTTCGGGGACGCTGGCCCCCGGAGCCCCCAACCGGGGGGGATCAGCCCCCCAAACCCCTGCGGGAGGGGCAAGTCCCCCCCCCCCACCCCCCCACATGGAGGGGTGTCCAAACTTCCTAAGGTATACATCTGGCTAAAACAAAGACCTCTAAATAATCGTGCTCCACACCCAACATAATGAAAATTGAGTCTTTGAAGATGCATGACGATGAAGATATTACTAATTACTTTCTAATAGTTCAGATGAAGTTGTGAACATTATAAGTGATCTTGATGAAAATTTAAAAGAACCAATAGTAGATCAAAATGTATTGAGATATCTCCCTCAGAGATTATATCCCAATGGTTCAACCATTGAGGAAATGAAAAATCTAAAGTCTCTTACATTGGATCAATTACTTGGTACTCTCACTTCCTATGAGATGAGAATTAGCAATGGCAAGCCAACAACAAAGGAGCCAGTGTTCAAAGCAAATAAGAATCCCAAGGAAGAACACGATGATTCATGTTGTGAATCATATGAAGAGGAAGACCAATAGAGGCTTAGACAAGTACAAAGGAAATATACCTTTTAAGTTCTTTAATTGTGGTTAAGTAGGTCACTATGCTTCCAAGTGTGTTCACAAAAGGATAGAACAGAGAGATCGATGCCTTAGAAATAAGCCTCTTGGAGGGGGCAACCTTCTTTACGTTACACAAATGAACAATTCTTGGATGATACAAATGATGATATCTCCTTTCTATATATAGGAGTCTAAGGGGTCATAATATAATCAAAGTCGACATAAAAATAATAATGTAAGGGAACAATAATAACAATAGTGGGCTTCTGCTCATGGGGCTTTGGATTGACAATGAATAGGTGCACTATTAAGGCACTCCTTGTGATAGGTCACAGGTTCAAATCCCCCATGGGTGCTTACCTACCAAAAAAAACAATAGTGGGCTTCTATGGGGCACAATAATAACAATATGGGGACTACATGGGCACAACAATATAATAAGGGGGTTGCACTAATCACAATAAGGGGTTACACTAGTAGTATAGGGACCTAACATGCCCTCTCCTTCAAAAAGTGTTTTCCTCAATGCTTGAGTAATTGTTGATGCTTCTGTATAAAATTATTGTCCTCCCATTGTTACCGGGAAAACTAGTGTCCATTCAAAGCTGCTAGTCCCACTAAGATGGGTAGCAATCTTATAAACAAACAAACTAAAGTTACTTGTGTCTTCCTTTATGAGAGATAGATGAGAGAGAAGTAGAGAGTACCAACCTCAGTCTTTTGCTTGGCTCCTTGCTTGCCCCCAACCAACCCCCCCCCACCTTGACAGAGCTTCGCCACTCTTTCCTCACTTGTCCTATTTCAAAGAACACCTGTAGAGTCAAAGCAACATAATACCATCAAAGCATAGAGATCTATAACCATAAACAATATAGGATCAGTTGTATATTAACCATACAAATGCATACACCAATACAAGATTCAGAAATATACAGGAATATGGAGGAAAACTCAAATAGCTTTATTGATAGAAGTAGCAGAAGAGAGGATTACAACCCAGCAGTCTAACCCAGTGCCATCCTCCTAGCATGAAAGCCCTATTCACCTCATGAAAAGCTAGATCACCCAACACTACAATGTTTCACAGAGAAACCAACAGCACTTCCTTACAAAATACAAAGTTGCAGCCTCTAGATCTCTAAGATGAGGAATCCATATATATATATTTGCAGGGGGGTGAGTCAGTTTCTAGGATTTTGATTAGTGTCATATCTCCGATAGTTCTTGGTTCCACTTGGAGATTTCATGATCTCTTACTCATCCCTGGGTGAATTCAAAGAGGCAAGTGCCAGATGAGCAATTTCTAGAAGATTTTCTGGGTTTCCACGTAGCAAACTACCTCTACCATTTGTTTTCTATCGCTCATCGCACCCTACAAAAGGGATTTTTAGTATGCATCGCACCCTCTATGTGTAACAGGTGAGATGCATCGGACCCTCAGCATGGAGCAGTCTATATGGTCTAGTTTTGACCAGTTTTGAGTAGCTTTTCAGGAGAACTTCTGGTCACCCTCAGCATGGAGCAGTCTGTATGGTCTAGTTTTGACCAATTCTGAGTAGTTTTTTAGGAGAACTTCTGGGAAATGATGTAATCAGCTGACCTTGTTCCTTTAGGGTATGAAACAAAACTTTTAGGGGTTTAGAAGCCCTTGGTTTATGGACATATGTGGTTGGGGTTGCAGTGCCCAAATATGTCTATAATAGTTGCACCCTAAAGCATGAGGTCAATCTTCTGATGTCAGGTGAAATGCTTTATCATGAGGATCTATGGTTTTTCGAACTGGAAGGTGACTTGTAATAAGATACAATACAATACATTATCTTCATAATATTTTCATGATATAGCTAAGGTAGGCATTCCCATCCTCAACTTTATAAATTCATTTTCATGTAAATAGGACAGACAACTGTCTGTGTGGCAGACTGATGATTCTGGTAGAGCCATCATTCCTTGGCTTGGATGATTATCTGTGCAACTATGATGTACACTTGATGTCCCATTTTTTCCTGATTATATCATAGCCCGGATGGATGAAAGTAGATCCGGGGTCTTCAAACTCATTCAATCTTCACCTGAAGTACAAGTCGATCCATGTGAAAAGATGTTCTGATGTCAAACATGGAAATGCATCACCTGATTACCAACCAATGATGTAAGTTACTAACAGGTGTGAGAGGAATCACCGATAATGATAATGACCCTCAATGTACTATAGTATAATTCACGTGGTGTGAATACATGAGTTGATGTCGAATACCATGTAAAATCTTTTGGTTGAAGGCCATTGATGTAAACCTGTCACTGGAAGTGAGAAACTTGCCATTGAGGCATGCAAGCTTCAAAGTACTAAAAGGGTTGTTCCTAAGTCGGCTTCTTGGATAATGAGCTCATGTTGAAAAGAAGTGACCCATCATAAGAGCGATTTAATGAATCCCACATATACAACACAAAACAGAGCAAAAGATTTTGTGGAGGTGAAAACGATTTGATGATACAAGGTTTAGGGTAGCAGTCATGAAAGAATGGAGTGTAAAGGTATTGCAGTGGATGAGGCATTAGCTGGGTTGGTGAATTCTCTGAGCGACTTCTCTTGAACATATCAGTGACACTAAAATGGATTGGTAGCGTTAACCCCAAAAATGGATGGTACAGAGGACCAATGGTGATATGACCAGTGAACAGAATAACCTAACCCGACTCAATCATGGTGATGGAGTGAAAGTGTCATGTTCAAGAGCGACCTGCTACAAATAAAGTTCTTCAAGTTTTCTTCCCAATTTTTCCCCAGTCATTTCTGACCAGTACCTCTTTATTTTTTTCAAACTTGAGGAGGACAACATATGCTTGTTCTATAATTTTCCCTCTGGGCAAACCTATCGCTATGTTTTAGCAAGCCTAGCGATAGTGAAACCCGCTCTTATCTGTAATGGACAAGTTTGTCGCTATTGTTTTAACGAGTTTAACGACAAAGATAACTCAATCCTTTTCAGTTTTAGAGAGTCTAAAAAGAGACGGAAAGGAAACTCCAGTAATATTTTTTCGTATTATAATCCCTTAAGTCCAAAAAATTATAAAATAATACGAAAGGGATGACTTTTCTAATCAGTTTAACGAGCCGAAAAATACAAGCGCTCGATATTTTTGTGTAATGATCCCGCAGGTCCAAAAAGATTAAAATATAGAGGAGGGATGGCACTTCCAATCACTTTAACGAGCTAGAGAGGCCAATTGATCGGCAATATTTTTATATTTTACAAGTCTAAAAAGAGCTTAAAAGAGACTTGTCTTTGAGGAATAAGTGATATTTTCGGGTAGCAGCTGGTTCCAGGTAAGGTTTGGAACTTTTCAATCACGACAGTGTAAAGAATATGGCTAATAGAATCACTCGTCGCAGTTGTTCCTCAAAAGGGTAAACAATCAAGTGGAGGTAGTTGATTGGCTAAAAAGTGGAGGTGATGGTAAGAACATGACCAAGTCTCAAAATATGATAGCAATGTTATCATAAAGGTTATTTACCAAAAGTGGGTTCATTTTTTAATGAGCTTGAACTTTGGGGGAACATATGCTCATAACTAGGTTTATTTTTTTAACGAGCTTGAACTTTGTGGAAACATTGCTTGTGCCAGTCATATCATAAGGATGTCTCTCATTAGTAGGTTCATTTTTTAGGGAGCTTGCCCCATGCGCAACTTTTCTCCAGAGCCTTTTGTATGCAAGCTAGGAACAACCAACCTATGAGGTTAAAGGGTTGAGAGCCTACAAACTAAGAAAACAAGCCTAAAAACTACGAAAAAGGGGTCATTTTTCACTCGCATGCAAAAGGTTTGCATGTCCCCAGGTATAAAGAGAAGTAGAGTTTCCAGGTTACCATACGGAAGTTCTTGCATTAAAGCAAGGTTGTTCCATCCACATCTGCCAACAACACACTTCTTTGGCTCTGCCCATTGAAATGGACAAAGGTGAATGGTACAAGCTTCCACTCACATAACCTTTGATGAAGGAATCCTTTTCCTATCTAATCCCATTTTCCTAAATGGACGGGTGTGTCAGAATAATCATATATCCTACGCAGAAACCTACCTTATATTTGGGGTTTTCTTGCCGAAGCAGACCAGGGCGCATACCCCTTGGGTTTAGTCACATTCACTGAATCACTCGCTCTCATCAAGTGGACGGACTAGAGGTTGATGAGACATTCCTTGTGCAAAAAGATCAGTTAGGTATGGTATTTGATTAGTAGCCATGTTTGAACCAGGGAATGAAAGCTGGTCTACGAGTTGGACCATTCTGCCTTCGTACGGGAAACACATCACCCTAAAGAGTGAGGAAACAATAGCTCCCATGCTATAAATGTAGTCATGTCCAAGGAGTAGATTGTAATCTAATGGCCCTTGGACTACCATCACATTTAGATAAATGGTTTTCCTTCTCAAAGTTATAGGCAAGTTTGGAAGGATCCCTAATGGTCGACTGGTTCCTTTGTTGAAGCTTGACAGATTTTGAATCTCATGCAGAAGCGATGACGAACCAAGCACTTTCCAAGAAGTTGAGGAAAGGATACTCATGGAAGCCACTTCATCTACGATAGTACTAGCCATGATCATTCTGTAAGCTTGTATTATGATTCAGAATGGTACATTAGATGGTAGGTGGGGTCTCCCTAGTAGATTCCAATTGAAGGAAATGACTAGATTGCTTGGAGGAGGGACCCAATAAATGGTCGGATGAATCTATGACTAAATTCCTTCTTGTGGTAAAGGAATGGTTAGATTTCCCCCAGGTTCATTGGATTCTGTGTTAACAAAAACAATTTGAACGGTGTCGTTCTCATTCTCTTTGGTGATTGTATCATCTAAAGGTGGACCTTTTCAAGACAAGACTGGGTCGAATGCCATCTCGACCTGTTGACTTTGGTTCAGTGTGGACTCAGAGGGTTTATCTTCAATGATAGGTGCTTCTACCAACAATAAAGGTGTGTCAGTCAGATTTTCAACTAGCAGTGGACTCGCCAAGAGTTTCTTGTATCCAGGAGGAAGTCACTATAGTGAAGCAGGATGGTTATCCAAGACTCTTTTAGCTTCATCCAGGAAAGGACAATGGTGGAGGGCATGATTTCCATCACACAACCTACAACGAAATTTAGATCTTCCGTTCTGTCCATTGACTTCATTTTCACTAGTTGATGGTGTGCTTTCAACATGATCGTCAGAGGTTGAAGACACTGGATTGTGCAAGTGGGGACACCAGTCCCTTAAGATCAGTGGGATGTAAGGACAATCTCGATGATAGTGGTCTCCTTTGCAAATGACACGTGGAGATTTAGGTTTGGATGGTGCAATGTGTGGATTTTCGCCAGACGATGCATGGTTGCACCCTTTTACCATTGGCTTCTTCTTCTTCTTCTCCTACCCTTTCTTCTTCTTCTCAATTACTTGGTTATTAGTGTTATTAGTTTCACCAAGCGAAGAGGAAGAAGGAGAAGGAGAAACAAACGAAGTAGAATATGGGGGAGAAACTCTAGTATCATTTGGTTGTTGATTTGATTGCTTAGGAACTATGGTGTTTTGAATGATAGCGGTCAAGAAAAGCCATACTGGCAAGCCAATTGTATGTCCTGGAAGGGACAAAGTAGCCATATGAGGAGCACCAACATCTCCCCAAGAGGAGAAGGGATTAGGATTCCCCCCAAGGGGAAATACTTGATTGGTGGACTCCATTTTTTCAACCTAAGACCAACAAGGGAACAGTGATGTTATTCTTATTAAAATAAATTTTATGATGCTTTGACACAACTTGCTTTTTCAATTTTAAAGAGTCAAGAAAAAGCTAAAGATGACTCTAGTCACCTTTGATTTTTAATGAGCCTGAAGTGACAAGTGCTCAGATGGACCTTTTTCTTTTAAGGAGTCTAAAAAGGAATGAAAGTGACTACTCTAGAAATCTAGACAGAGGGATTACCAAACCAATCACAAAACTGCAGAATACTTTTTATGTACGACAGTCAATCTTCCCGAATGTTGTGTTCAGTTCATTGTGATCGATAGGGCAGCAGACACGACTTCCTAAGGATAAAGGATATAGCATATTGTGGTCTCCCAATATATACTCAATGGTACATGGGAGCACAAGTCCGTACTGGCACTTGTCGTATCAAAGAGGAGGAATCAACCAACCTACGATGAAAACGATAGTTACCAAGCTTTACAACGTTGGAATATGTCTCTAGCCTAGACTTCTAGATGTTGTGCATTAGGTTCTAAAGCGTTTTTATGTTCATTGAGGTTTATTTTATAGTTGATATTTCTTAAGAAGTTTTCCCTTAAGGTTCACAGTGTGATGTAGATATACAATTCCTAAATATGCAATCTCATATGATAAATATTCGTTTACTTTCTTTTTGCAATGAAAATCCTAGCTTTTTTTTTTTTGCATGTGGTTCACGAGCACCCTGGTCAGTGAGTGATCGCTACGTCCACGGAAAAATATGGGCAATAGCTAGGATAAATCACCCCTCGGCCTACTGCAAGACCTGACCCCAAGGGCTTCGAGTGGATTCGACCCTATGACCTCCCGATAGCAAGGCACGGTTTTTGACCAACTGAGCTAAACCTTGGGGCTGCAATCAAAATCCTAGCTACTAAGGAAAGAGAAGTAAAATTCTTTCAATATAGAGCAGAGAATACACACTAAGATGCACTATCCTAAATCAATTTCCACATGTAGTCTAAATGCAAATGCACATGCATTTATTTGTTTTTTAGTTTCCTTAATGTGAGAATGACAAAAAGAAAACTAAGCACAAATCTAAACTATCTTTTATCAAAGCGACACTTGAGCAATTTCTTGTTCAAAAACGAAAGGAAGACTAAGAAGACACTTTCAATTTTGACTTGAAAACTGCTTTTGACACTTCAAAGAATTGATGATTCAAATCAAATACAATGGAAAAAGTGTAATCAACTATCTAAAAGAGGAAGATTTTACGACACTCTTTTCTTTGACTGAAAACGACACTTGCAACACTTTCAAATTAGAAGACGACAGTTTGATTAAGCTACTTTTTACAAAGGAGAATTTTAAATGATGAAAAATACATAAAAAATCATTCACAATTCTTTAATAATGGAAGCTGAATAATGCAAAGGAAGAGAGTTTTAACAGTGATATGTTGATCATAGACAGCAAAACTACTGAATAAGGCTGAAGACAATGAAGAAAAAACCAAAATCTGGAGGCAGAAATAGTCTCACTCAATCATCGCACTTGTAACACAGGGAAATAGGCATGCATCTCACCTGCAACACATGGGAGGTGCGATGCATCCAGGTTGCCGATGAGAGATAGTGTGATGGCCTAGGGATGAGACTGAGCTTGGTTTTCACTCACATTTTACAGCTAAGTTCAGGGATTTAGACTAAGCTAATGATAGGTAGTAAACACAAATTACAAGATGAGGTTATTTGAGCTACCACGAGGGCACTTAGGATGTTTTCAATTCAAATGTTCAGTTCATAAACCAACCCGGAGATTGACTGAAGCAACGTTGATCTACTTTGCAGTTGCATAGAAAAAGCAATTCGAAGGCTAGATAGCTTAACTTTAGGCTCTTTCTATGGTTTATAAAGCAATTAACAATGACTAACAATCAAACTATTCACTCCATAGTGGAGTCGCCATTTTGTTACCGGGAAAACTAGTGTCCATTTAGAGCTGCTAGTCCCACTAAGATGAGTAGCTATCTTAGAAACAAACAAACTAAAGTTACTTGTGTCTTCCTTTATGAGAGATAGATGAGAGAGAAGTAAAGAGTACCAGCCTTAGTCTTTCACTTGGCTCCTTGCTTGTCCCCCTTACCCCCCTTGACAGAGCTTCGCCACCCTTTCCTCGCTTATGCCACTTCAAAGAACACCTGTAGAGTCAAAGCAGCATAATACCATCAAAGCAGAGAGATTTATAACCATAAAAAATATAGGATCAGATGTATATTAAACATACAAATGCATTACAACCTAGCGGTCTGACCCAATGCCATCCTCCTAGCATGAAAGTCCTCTTCACCTCATGAAAAGCTAGATCACCCAACACTACAATGTTTCACAAAGAAACCAACAACACTTCCTTACAAAATACAAAGTTCCAACCTTTGGATATCTAAGATGAGGGATCCATATATAGATATTTTCAGGTGGGTGAGTTAGCTTCTGGGATTTTGATTAGTGTCATTTATCTAATAATTCTTGGTTCCACTTGGAGATTTCATGATCTCTTACTCATCCTTGGGCGAATTCAGAGAGGCAAGTGTCAAATGAGCAGTTTCTAGAAGATTCTTTTGGTTTCCACCTAGCAAACTGCCTCTGCCATTTGTCTTCTCTCGCTTATCGCACCCTACAGAAGGGATTTTTAGTATGCATCGCACCCTCTATGTGTAATAGGTGAGATGCGTCGTACCCTTAGCATGGAGCAGTCTATATGGTCCAGTTTTGATTAGTTATGAGTAGTTTTTTAGGGAGAAGTTCTAGGAAATGATGTAATCAGCTGACCTTGTTCCTTTAGGGTATGAAACAACACTTTTAGGGGTTTAGAAGCCCTTGGTTTATGGACATATGTGATTGGGGTTGCAGTGCCCAAATATTTCTATAAAACCCATGTGGAATATTCAACGGGAAAGTTCTTCCACTTGATGAAATACTCTGGAATTGATCGATCTCGTAGTTGATGGGTTCTTGTTTTTGTGACTTCCCCAGGTTCTAATGTGATTTTTCCTTCCTTGTCAAGTTCTAGCAATATTGTTTGAACTAGGACCTTCTACAACTTTTGAATGAGTGGCCACACTTCTTCGTCCTTCTTCCATTCATCCTTTGCTTTGTTTATCCAATCTGGTTGGATAATAGAAATAACACAAAACAATGTTTCCACATCCTCATCCTTTCTTGAGAGTGCATTTGCAACAAGATTTTGCTTCCCTTTTTTGTAGATGATTTCAAAGTCATAACCCAACATATTTGACCCATTTTTTCTATTCTTCTAAAGATAATATTTGTTCTAAAAATTATTTCAGGCTATCATGATCCATCTTTACCTTGAAGTGTCTTCCCATTAGGTAAGGTCACCATTTCTTAAGTGCATGTAGTATTTCCAACATTTCCTTCTCATAACTAGCTTGCTTGAGATCTAGCCGTAAAAATACCCAATCACCTACATCAAAAATTCTTTCACTGCGATGCTGATCTGCCTCTTGTTTCATTTGATTTTGCACCAAAGTGGAGTTATCCTTTAAAATTTGGAGAAATTGTTGTTGATGCTCTATTTGATCTTTCACTGCTTGAACCTTTTTCTTCTTGATATGTATTTCTATCCTGAGAGTTTGGGGAGTGGTAATTTTTCCCAATGCATTACAAGATATGGTCATATTCAGTTCTTGATGTCAATGTGATCTTTCACTTCTTGAACATTTTTCTTCTTGAACATTTTTCTTCTTGATATCTCCTTCTATCTTGATAGTCTGAGGAGTGGTAATTCTAACCAGTGCATTACAAGATATGGTAAGATTCATTTCTTCTTTCTTGATGTCATTTATCACTTCTTGAACCTTTTTCTTCTTGATATGTCCTTCTATCTTGAGAGTTTAAGGAGTGGTAATTCTTGCCAATGCTTTACAAGATATGGTCGAATTCATATCTTCTTTCTCTAGGGTTGGTTCCTGGTGTATATCCTCTTCTTTTGATGTCTCTTGATGATTTTCTTCCTCCTCTTCATAATCTATGTAAAATAATTTCTTCTCAGAACACTTATGACCTTTAGTGTATTTTTTATCACAATTGTAACAAAGCCCTTTTGATCCTTTATCTTCCTATTGTTGTGGGGTCAACCTTGTAGGTTGTGGAAGGCTAGGAGAAACAACACTTCCTTCTTTATAGTTGTGAGGGGTAGACTTCCTTGTTTCCATAATTTTTCTTTCCACTTTTCTCGCCAACCTGAATGCCCTCTCCAATGAATCAGGTTCCCAAAGATGAACCTCATGTTGAATGTTATCCTTTAAAGTCCCTATGGAGACATCAATCATGTGCTTCTATGGAATATCATTTTCCATTATATTCAATTTTTGAATTTCCTCAATATGCTCTGCCATTGAACACTTTTGTTTGAGATTTATCAATTGGCTAAAGAATGTGTTTCCCTTTGTATCCTCATAGTGTGTTATCATTTCCTCTATGAAAATTGACCATGTAACAATTGGTTTACGAGAAAAAAGCCCTTTATACCATAAAAATTGAACTGGTTCTAATTATAAAGATGCAATACGTACCTTTTGTAACATTTGAACCTCATGTAGATCAAAATATTACTCCATCTATAGTATCCAATTTACTGGATCCTTGCCATCAGACTTCCTCATATCACCTTTTCTTGATTTTAGGAGCTCGATATTGAAATGACTGTAACTTTGTAATTTCAGATCTCGAAGTTCTAAAATTGTGTCTTGTAGTAACCCTCTAAGTCTTGTTTCTAATCCCACTAGTTTGATCGTAATTGGATTCCTGAAGAAAGCGTTATGTCCAATCTCAAGGGATGACCTAATTAGAGACTAGTTCGGTAGAGAAAATTTGTACGACATGCCATGTGTAACAGTTTAGACCTTAGGTTTTGAAACTAATACCCAACCAAATACAATATATATTCTTTCTATCACTTTTTATGAACTTTGAATCAAATTCTCCAACCGAGAGTTATGACTATTTTCCCACGGTCACCTATTTAGAATGTAATTCAGGAGTCTACAAAAACCCTAATTGCCTCATATTATATCTCCTAAAATATTGTGAGACGAGATCTGAAATTTGTATCCGAGCTTCAATAAGATTTCGGCTCAAATGGGTTTTACTTTCAAAGTTTGAACCTTCATAGAGAAAAAATTATAGCGAAATGTCCATGATGACCTGTTTGTGATGAAATTCTGGAGTTTGCAAAAACCCTAACTTCCTCAGATCATAGCTTCGAAAATATAGTGATCCAATATATGAAATTTGGACCAAAGGTTAAGAAAAATTTATTCTCAAATGGGTTTATTTTTTAGCTTCTAAAGTTTTGTAGTGAAAACGTTATAGCGCAAATTCGATGATGACCTATTTGGAGTAGCGAAACCCTAGAATCCAAAGCTTTGATACCAAATGTTATGAAACCAGCTCACAAAAAGATAAAAAGAAAGATAAACGCCTTAGAATTTATCCTCTTAGAAGGGGAAACCTCCTTTATGTTACACAAATGAAGAATTCTTTAATGATACAAATGAAAAGACCTCCTTTCTATATATAGGAGTCTAAGGGGTCATAATATAATCAAAGCCGACATAACAATAACAATGTAAGGGCACAATAATAAAAATAGTGGGATTCAATGGGGCACAATAATAACAATATGGGGACTAAATGGGCACAAAAATATAATAAGGGGGGTTGTACTAATAACAATAAGGGGTTATAATAGTAGTATAGGGACCTAACATGTCCTGAAAAGAAGAAAAAGGAATATGATCCTAGAGAAAAGATTAGAAAAATACAAAAGGATAGAAAGAAGGCTAAGAAGAAAATCCTCTAAACCCAAGATGCTAGTTCTTTTGAAAGTGAATGTAGCCAATAATAAGATTAGGTAAAAGATTATGTAATGTCAAAATAACTCATGCTCATGGCCATAGACAATCTGGAAGAAGAAGCTATTAATTCAGATGAAGAAGAGGGTGAAGTTGATTTAGAAGGAGAGTTGGTTAGTGCTCTTGAAGAGATTCAAAGGATGAGGAAGGAAAATAAACTCAAGAGGAATTTTTGGTCAAGGAAAAATATGAATCTATAGAATATCTACTGCTACAAATTGAAGAAGGTAAGAAGATTCAAGAAACTATAAATAAACAACTTAGTAAGAAAAGCCAAATTTGTGAAAGGCTTGAAGGAAAAGTTGTTTCTCTAAGAAAAGAGCTTGAAAAAGCTAAAACTTAGCACAACTTCAATGAGAAATTTTAAAAAGGGACTGAAAGTTTGAATGATTTCCTTGATGCTCAAAGGGTTTCAAATAACAAACCAAGTCTTGGATTTGAAGTCGATTCAAGCTCAACAGTTGATTTGAAGGGAAAGAAAGCAATTATTTTTTGCAAGCAACAAAAAATGGAGACAACACAACAATGAGATATGTTTCAACAGAAAACTAAGGAGAAAATGGAAGCACACAACCCAATTTACAAAAGAAGACTAATCAACAACAACAAAATAAGAGGGGCAATTTGAACATTAGTTCGAATATGACATACTGACAGAGGATCAATGCTAGAGAGGGAAATTGGATTTATTAGAGGGTAGCCCAATAAGATTCATAAAACAATTTTCTCTTAGGCGTGAAGACATTTTTCAAGAATACTTTTTTACTTGTACAAATTATGGGCAAAAGGCAACAAATTGCAGGGTGAATATATCATTTAGACAGCTCAAGCCATAAAGGAGAATTTATTTGCCAAATAATAATTTTTTATGGAAAAGGATAAGCAGACGCAGGCACAACACTTCTTCACTCATTTCAAAATTTTCATTCGATGTTGTGTCTGTCAGAATTTTGATCACAGAGAAACCAATTGCAGCCTTAGAAATAAAAGGTCTGATCCAATTATCAAGCAAACAAGCCATGAACCTTAAGTTTGGAAGGGAAAAGAAATATAGAGAACTGTGATATTGTTATATATGCTTAGAATGAAGGTAGTCATTGGTATGTGGACCATGGCTATTCAATGCACATGTCAGGAGATAAAATTAAGTTATTATTATGGAAACAAGTTGAGAAAGGTAATGTGACCTTTGGAAATAATGCACCTGGTAAGATCGTGAGTAAAGGAGTTGCCAACCTAGCCAATGGTAGGGGTAAAGCCAAGGATGTGTTTCTTGTTTTTGAAGCATAATTTACTAAGTGTGTCTCATATGTGTGACCGATGCTATGATGTGTTATTTAAAGCTACAAAATTTCAAAATAAGTTTGCGAGGACAAGAAAAATAGTTGTTGAAGCTATTAAAATAGACAGTAATGTCTACGTGATAAAAGAGGACACAAAGAGGTGTTGTTTGTCAAAGATTGGTGTGATCCAAGTGGACATTGGTGGCCACCCACCTATTTTTGGATTTTTTTTAGGTCCTAAATTTCTGGGCCTATTTTTAGGCCCTAAATGACGTTTTTTTGGAAAATGGGTAGACCCATAATCAATAGTAGCAGACTTTAGTCAAAATTTGTTTTCCTCAGATAGATATTTCTAATGAGGTATTGTACATGTAAAACAGAGATCATATGCCAAAGTTACGACCCCAAGAAGTTAATGTACCAACTAACCCTATGGGACCCACAAAATTTAATTATATAATTTACCTAATTTAACTAATTTCTAAGAATATTAGTAATTAAAAAATTTTAACAAGAATATTTTTATTGTAAATAATATTATTGGAAAAATAGATTATTAAATAAATATAGATTATGTAATAAATATAAATTTATATCGTGATAGATGATATATTTTAGTATTTCAATTTAAAATGGACCATTAGTTTTAAAATGATAAATAAAATTATTAAATAAATATATGATGTACCATTAATAGTAATTTAGTTTGAATTAGTTTGCTTTTTGTATATATATATACATTTATTAATAAACAAGTACCTTAGTTAAATTAACAAATGGATTCTTTAATTATATAATTTAACTAGTTTCTAAGAATATTGTAATTAAAATTTTTTTAACAAAAATATTATTGTTTGACTGGGGTCATTAGGTCAGAATTAGCTGTTGGCAATATAGCCGTTGGAGTCTCTGCACATACTATTTAACAAGCCAAGCTGGATGGGTTCTTCAACTTGTCCTGACGATGAACCACACTGGTTGGTTCGAAACGCGTCGACAAAAGATTATTTATGTGATTTTGCCGAAACATTCCCTAAACAATGTTATGGATCACAGTCTAAATTCCTTAATATAAATAATTATTATATATAATATATAATAATATTAATTAAAAATAAATTCTAATACCACCTTAAAGCCAACTAGGCAATTTCCCTTTCACACAACCACACTGGTGAATTTGGAGGTGACACTTGCCATAGCCCCATGGGGAAAAACCTGAAGAAGATTCCCCTTGATGACTAGACTGCTGATTGGTCTACCATGTCATCATTCTGTCCCATTCTGTAATTTTTTTAGTTGTTCAAGAAAATGAACAATAGCCTTTTTGTCCTTCATCTGAACTTTGATTTAAGTGAAATGAATTGCGTTGAGATCTTCCTGACAAGATGGACACAGCCATATAGGTTTAAATCCAATTTGAGAACTTTTATTTTTGAGCTAAATATTGAGCACTTGATCATTCCTCGCCACTAGAAGCCTTTTGGACCCCAAAAGATACTATTACCTGACAAGTAGATGAGGGTACAACCCCCTTACCTTTCCAAGCTTGATCCAACTAGCTTTTGACAAATTTGTTTCCTTGATATCCTCTCTAAGGAAATTGACATTCACTTGCCTTGAGGACCCCATTCTATACTTGTACTTGTACTATTTGTTGCACCATTTTTAGTCATTCATAGAAACTCATGGTTTTTTCCATGTCACCATCAAAAGAAACATCCTCCTTACCAATATGACATAACAAAATATAATGCAAATGTATGACAAATTTCACTACTTGGGTTTCTTGACTCAAGCCTGATTACAAATTTACTTTGGCAAAAACTACTCCTTTTGCCTTCTTTCTTGAAAGGCTTATCATTCCTCTTTGGCACCATAACCATCAGTGCACAACATGGCATAAGGGATGATTGAATGAGCCCATTGTTCAACAAAATTTTTCATTGCATTGGTCTCTCTACACTTTGAAATTTTGTCAACCCTTGCATGCTAACATCACACAGAGAAACTTCTTGCTACAAAGATAATTCATGTGAAGTTTCTTTCTCCTTGAAGGATGATTCTTCACAACCACTTCATCACTCTGCTGAACTAAACCAACCAAATCAGAATTGAAAATTGCATTACATGCAACATTTTCATAAACAATATCATCATTTGGCTTGAACATGAGAAGTACTAAACTTTTACTTGAATTCACTAGTTTTTTTCCTCCCCTGCATTAACTAAACAAATGTTCAACTTTTAGCGATGGGCTCTCACTATGTACTCCACACCATCCTTGAACAATTAATACTTGTTTTCATGGTAGTAAAAGGCTTCTTTCCAGTCATACAAATATGGATTGCCCAACACCAAACCTGAAATATCAACTACTACCACATCTAACTCTACTTTGTCAACAAAATTTGCAGTGATTGGAAACTTAAACAAACACTTCCTTGTAACTTGTAAACTTTTGTCTCTTGTTATCCATCCCAAAGGGTAAGGTTTATGATGAGGTACAGTTTCAATATTCAATCTATTGACTATGTCTTCAGAGATTAGATTTGCTTGTCACCCACTATCGAAGAGTGTGTCAATCTTGGTGTGTTTAGATATGACCGTAACATGAAAAAAATCAATTCGTCTCTTTTCATCTGGAGTAGTAGTAATGTTATAGTTTTTTGAGCTAGTGCTTGCAATATCAGTTGTTTTCCTTTGATTCCCATGACAATGATTTTGTTTTCATCACCTGATTTAGAACCTAAATCTTCTTGAGTGATAGCAGTGGTTTTTTTTTTTCCTTTATTGTTGAACTTATTTGCTCTGATTTTTGGATGTAATTTCCAGTAGTGGGCTTCATCATGCTGTCTTTCGAACAGTGTTTGCATGTGATTTTCTTCCCTTCTTTCTTCACACTTGAATTCTTCTTCCCTTTCCATTTTCCTCCTTTCTCTTTCTCCTTACCCTTAAGTGGATTTTTATTACTATCCTCTTCATAAGTGTTCTTTCCTCTAGATTCAAGATGTGTGGCTTGCACACATATTTAATCCAAATTAGTTGGATTAAACATAAGAATAGTATGTTTCAAATAGGAATGTAAACCCCCAATATATTTCAGTAGTGTAGCTTGAGAAATAAAATTCACTCCTAATAACAAAGCCTTTTCCTAAACTCATGTGTATAATCTTGGACTGTTTGGCCTTTAAGTTGCCTAAAATTCTGTCAAGTCATAATGGTTTTTGCATATAGGCTAAAGGATAAAGTTGTCTTTTAATTGAAGAAACAAATTCAACCCAAGTGATGAGTATCTTACCATGGATTCTCATTTCCTCTTGAGTCTTTGCTTCCCACCAAACTAGTGCAACTCCTTCTAACCTCAGTGAAGCCAACTAGATATTTATGTCGTATTCTTGAAGGTTCTGAATTCTACAGTACACCTCCAACTGTCGAATCCAATTGTCTAAATTTTCTTCATTCACTTCTCCATTATAGATGGGAATTTCGAATTTTATGTCCAATTTCAGTAATGGAGTTTTTCCTTTTGGGGTTTTGGAATGAGTATGGGAAGTTTCAGTGGTGGTAGTGGAAAATAATGCTGCATGAGATGGTGAATATGATGAGGATGGTGGATATGGATGTGGCTTTCCACCATTCTCTTTGGAATCCTTCTTCTCATTTTTTTTCCTCTAAGCTTCCTTATCCATGTGCAGGTTTAGAACTCTTTCCAACAATTTTGGTGTTCCTCTCTTCATAGAGGACTTTAACCATCTCAGTCAAAGTATAGAAATCTTTCTTGAATTCTGCCTCTTCTGAAGTGGGACCTTCAAGCTCTATTTCTCCTGACATAATGGCTATAGATTCAGGCTCAGAAATTTGTACTAATTTTACCTCTCCAATCTCAGTTGAAGACAAAACTTGAGGAGTTTCAAGTTGAAGACAAAACTTCTTAGCGAAAATGTTATAGCACAAATGCCATGATGGCCTATTTGGAGCAGCAAAACCCTAGAATCCAAAGCTTTGATACCACATGTTATGAAACTAACTCAAAAAAAGATAAAAAGAAAGATAAACGCCTTAGAATTCAACCTCTTCAAAGGGGAAACCTCCTTTACATTACACAAATGAACAATTCTTGGATGATACAAATGACAAGACCTCCTTTCTATATATAAGAGTCTAAGGGGTCATAATATAATCAGAGTCAACATAAAAATAATAATGTAAGGGCACAATAATAACAATAATGGGATTCTATGGGGCACAACAATAACAATGTGGAGACTAATGGGCACAACAATATAATAAGGGGGTTGTACTAATAACAATAAGGGGTTACACTAGTAGTATAGGGACCTAACATGTCCTGAAAAGAAGAAAAATGAATATGATCCTAGATTAAAGATTAGAAAAATACAAAAGGATAGAAATAAGGCTAAGAAGAAAATCCTCTAAACCCAAGATGCTAGTTCTTTTGAAAGTGAATGCAACCAATAATCAAATGAGGGAAAATATTATGTAATGTCAAAATAACTCGTGCTCATGGCCATAGACAATATGGAAGTAGAAGATATTAATTCTGATGAAGAAGAGGTTGAATTGGATTTAGAAGGAGAGTTGGTTAGTGCTCTTGAAGAGATTCAAAGGATGAGAAAAGAAAATAAACTCAAGAGGAATTGTTGGTCAAGGAAAAATATGAATCTATAGAATATCTACTCCTATAAATCGAAGAAGGTAAGAAGATTCATGAAACTATAAATAAACGACTTAGTAAGAAAATCCAAACTTGTGAAAGGCTTGAAGGAAAAGTTGTTTCTCTAAGAAAAGAGCTTGAAAAAGCTAAAACTCATCTCAACTTCAATGGGAATTTTTCAGAAGGGACTGAAAGTTTGAATGATTTCCTTGATGCTCAAAGGGTTTCAAATAACAAACCAAGTCTTGGATTTGAAGTTGATTCAAGCTCAATAATTGATTTGAAGGGAAAGAAAGCAATTATTTTTTGCAAGCAACAAAAAATGGAGACAACACAACAATGAGAGATGTTTCAACACAACACTAATTAGAAAATGGAAGCACACAACCCAATTTACAATAGAAGACTGATCAACAACAACAAAATAAGAGGGACAATTTGAACATCAATTTGAATCCCACACGCTGAGGGAGGATCAATGATAGAGAGGGAAGTTGAATATATTAGAGGGTAGCCCAATAAGATTTCATAAAACAATTTTCACTTAGGTGTGAAGACATTTTTCCAGAGTACTTTTTTACTTGTACAAATTATGGGCATAAGGCAACAAATTGCAGGGTGAATATATCATTTAGACAACTCAAGCCATGAAGAAGAATTTATTTGCCAAATAATAATATTTTATGGCAAAGAATAAGCAGACCCAAGTACAAAACTTCATTCACTCGTTTGAAAATTTTGATTCAATGTTATGTATGTCAGAATTTTGATCACAAAGAAACCAATTGAAGTCTTAGAAATAAAAGGCCTGATCCAATTATCAAGCAAACAAGCCATGGACCTTAAGTTAGGAAGCGAAAAGAAATATAAAGAATTTTTATATTGTTAGATATGCTTAGAATGAATGTAGTCATTGGTATGTGGACCGTGGCTATTCCATGCACATGTCAGGAGATAAAAGTAAGTTATTATCATGGAAACAAGTTGAGAAAGGTGATGTGACCTTTAGAAATAATGCACCTAGTAAGATTGCGAGTAAAGGAGTTGTCAACCTAGATAATGTCAAGGGTAAAGCCAAGGATGTGTTTCTTTTTGCTGAATCATAATTTATTGAGTGTGTCTCATATGTGTGACAATGCTATGATGTGTTATTTAAAGCTACAAAATTTCAAATTAAGTTTGCAAGGACAACAAAAATAGTTTTTGACGTTGTTAGAGTAGACAGTAATGTCTACGTGATAAAAGAGAACACAAAGAAGTGTTGTTTGTCAAAGATTGGTGTGATCCAGGTGGACATTGGTGGCCACCCACCTATTCCACTTGGACCCCAACACTATTTGTTTCAATTTTCTTAATTGTAGCACAATTTATTATTTTTGGAATTTTTCGGGTCCTAAACTTCTAGACCCGTTTTCATGCCCTAAATGACGTTTTTTTTTTTAATGGGTAGACCCATAATCAATAGTAGGTTAGTGTAGTCGAAATTTGTTTTCCTTGGATAGATATTTCTAATGAGGTATTGTACATGTCAAACAGAGATCATATGCCAAATTTACAACCTCGAGAAGTTGATGTACCAACTAACCCGAATGGGGCCCACAAAATTTTGGCACTTCATCTCCTAGGGTTAGGTTTTTGGATGTTTAGGGTTTTACATTATTTCTCAATAATAAAAAGGTCTTTAAGCCTCATTATAACATAGTTAAGAAGGCATGTAGCCATCACATCTCTTCTTTGAGATAAGGTATCATCATCGAGCTAGTTTATTTCCATTTTGCAGGTAAAATTTTTGAGTATTTGTTATTAATGAATTGAAGTCCAGTTTTCATTGTAACTCTATGTTTCTATTTAAGTCTGTATTTAATTTCATTCCTCCATAAATATGGATCAATGGTATCAGAGCGGTCTGTTATTTCTCTATTTTTTTGTGCATGTCCCTAACGAGGTCGAGGTATAAGGAGTTAGGACTTGAACTAGTTGAACTCTTGCAAGACCTACCTCACTGACCCCTATGACCTCCCATGGAAGACGAAAATAAAGACTAGGGGGCAAAGGATCCTTTCAAAATATTGCTTGAAGAAGCCCTCGAGTGACAAAGGAAAGATATGATGGATAACTTTTCCCATATCAGCCTTTGGGAAGTATTAACAAATGAAGCATATTCATTTAAAAATGACCTCGAAGGTGTCATTCCATTTAAGCTATAAGTTAAATTTGACATTCCTATATTTGAAGGTAAAATAGATGCATATGTCATAGATAAATGGTTAAATTTGCTAGATGTAGATGCAGATGTCGATTCATGATTTTTCCAATAGAAAAAATATTAGTTTTTCACTCCTCAAAGCCACGCCCCATTCCAATGACTAGTGGAAAACCTAGTGTGAGAAGAGGGATGAGAATGAACCCTCGTTGTTTTTAGCCACACCCACTTGGAATTATTTCTGAGATGTCTTGAAGGGAGAATATTATCTTGTTGGGAGCTATGAAGAAAACTACATAAAATGGACCACACTTTGGGAGGGAAGGGACCAAGACATGCTAGAGTTCACAACTATTTTTCATACCTTTGCAAAAAGTTGAGTATCAAGGATTCTGAGTGGCATTTAGTACTCAAGTACCATGACTGTATACACAAATAAATCCAGGATGAGACGGAGCTCCTCAACATCTCTTCATTGGCCAGCACATACTGACATGTTGTCAAAATCGAGCATAAATTGAAACGAAAGAAGTGAAACTTTGGATCTCGGAATCTAAAGCAAGAAAAAGGTACCTCCAAACCATAGAACAAAGGAAAAAGCTAAGGCAAGGTGATCCAGGACAACCCATTGAAGCCACAAGCAAAGAATAACACCACAATGATGAATAAGGACATATTAAAGTGGTGTGAAATCCACAAAAGCCCCACTCAAAACACAAATGAGTGTCGCACCAAGCAGTCATTAATGGTCGAGTTAAAGGCTTCAAAGTTAGACACATATTCTTACTCTGAGTTAGAACCAAACAAGGGGAATGAAAAATGGAATCATATTATTGATGTAGAAACCAACACCATCGTTGCCACCATCAAGGTCTAGAAGATTGAGCCTGAAAATCCAGAGGAAGGGGAGTGTCTCTTTCATTGACAAATGTGGGTGAAGGGGTATTCATTGCAGTAAATTGCTGACAACAAGATCCAAAAGAACCTCATCTCAACATAGGTCATTATGTGGCTAGGATTACTAACCACACCACACCTGCAACCATACACCACCAAGTGGCTCCACCAAGGACGAGATCTCCGCGTCATCCAGTTGTGCAACCTTCCCTACAACATCAAGCGCTTCATGGATGAGGTACTATGTGATGTTTCTCCTCTTCAATTTTTTGATGTGTTATTAGGCAAACCACACTTGTGGAAGCATCATTTTATGTATGATTCTAGGACTCACACTATTATTATTACTTTGGGAAATAAATTATACATATGATCTAGAATTAAACAAGAACGCAACAAACTATAGAGATAACCATAAACACAGATATGCAGTGGAAATAATACTTCATTTCATTAATGTAAAATACTGAAATATGCTTACAAACAGTAATGGAAATAAACCAGCTAGGGCAATGGTAGCTTATCTCTGAGAAGA
>APFE031671458.1:91927-144827 GCA_000404065.3 Pinus taeda | reverse complement strand
AAAAGAGAAATCTAGGGAAACCTGTAAAATCATTTATGATGGCTACTTTGACAACGATGATGTTGTTGATTTATCCCAAGTAACTCATCAAAACTCAGATAATGAGAGATATTCTAATTCGGAAATCATATCAGTCAATCCTCATTTCAAAGCAAAAGATCATTTGCCTGATTTTACTAACCAAGACAATACCCCGATCTATGATTCATATCATGAAGAAACCCCCATGCTTGTTCACAATCATAACTTATCTTTTGATTCACAAGACAGAATTCGAAATTTCTCGGATCCCATAATCCTGGCCAGTTCTTGTGAAAAACAAGATATTCCAAGCCAATCCCAGTTGTGTTGTAACATTATTTGTACAGATAATCATTTCTTTCTTTCTCACTTGCACTCATTTTGTACAAAACCGGATTATGTTTTAAATTTTTAGACTTTTGATAGATTACTATGGTATGTTGAGCACCTTATCAAAGAACATTCGAAAGACGTGCTACCATTTTGGAAAGCTAAATTGTGTCAAGGAAGTATAGAACTTTCTCAATTCCAAGATCAATCAATATCAAACTTCCTTAAAAAACTTCTTTGGCATCGAAAACACCATCAACCAAGGAAAGTACCTTTCGAAACTTGTCGACAATTCGCGCCAATTGATAAATATCTTTCCAGAAATTTCCATCTATTCTCCATTGATTTATTTAATGATTTATATATGGAAACTTTCCTTTTACAAGAAATTGCTAAAAACTTGACTTTAACGCACAGTAAGTTACAAGCCATTAAAACTAAAAAATCATATTTGCAACTTGACTTGTCATCTTTCCTATTACAAGATCATCAATCCATAATAGAAATTCATCCTGATTTTTATGATCCAATAGGTATCCAGTTGGAAAGAAGTTTTCATGAGAAAGAGATTTCGGACAGAATTCCAACTGAAGTTACACATTCTTATTCCACATCCAACATTAACAGTCCAAGAAAAGTTTTGTTCTTAACACTGATGTTTGAAAGTTACATACGTGTAGGAATAAAAATGAAAAGATGGCTCCACTGGAAATATCATTTCACCTAGTTAATTTTTTGTAGATAGCTAGAATAGGAGTAAGAGTAATTTAGCTAGGTTATTAGGTTTACTTTTAATAGTTGGTAGGCAAAATAAGAGAAGAGATTATCCCTATTCTGTACATAACCCTAGGGAATGTCTACCTCTCATTTCGTTAAATATTTTTCTCCATGATAAAATTTGCTATGGTTAACAACATTTGACATTTACTAAAGACACCTTTTCTCTATCAAGATTTTGAACTTCTGCTTCTATAAATAGCAAATCTTTTGGAAACTTGATCTTTATATCAATAGAACTTTAACCCAGATATGATACTAGTTTCAACTCCAAGAAATTTAAAGAAAGCAATCTTAGTGAAGAAATTGTTTTATGTCAGTACAATGAAAGGCATCAATAAAAAAATAAGGATTCCCTGTAGAAATAGCCATTTCCAAAAAATCTCTATTATGTCGTCCAGAACTTTCTTAAGGAAAAAATTGACTTCCTCCCTGCTAAGGGAGATCGCAGCATTCAGAGGAACAATCCGAGAAAACACTATATCTCAAAGAATAAGAGGTCTCATCACGAGCCAGCTTATCATGATCACACATATTATAACTTTCTGACTTTGCCAATACTGTCCACTAAAACAGGGCAATGACTCAAGATTGTTGCATTCAAAAGACAAGGGGTCTCATCACGAGCCAGCTTGTTCAGCAAAAGTGTAAATCAAGTGAATGACTGTGTCATAATTTGGCCACCAAAGCAAGACATTGTTCTTTAGAGAATAAAAAAAGGAAAAAAGTGTCAAAATGGGTTTTTCTCTGAAAAGTTGTAAATAGCCTAAGCAGGATAAAGGATCATTACTGGGTAATAGGTAACGCTGTCGAGGCTATGGACGCCTGCTGGCAGCAGACACTCTACCTACGATAAAGGAGCATATTTAAAAGGCTGCTACACAGGGAAGACTTTATTTTAATTTTTCTTACAAGACCAAGTAATGGCTGATGTAAATGCAAGGACAAGCTAAGGATACAAGTAATTAAAATAGAAAGAGGTTGAAATAAAATATCATTGACAGTTTGAAGTATAATATGTTTTATCTTTTTATAATAAAGTTTAAGTTTTCTGAGAAAATTTTTGTTTCGGAAGTTTAAAAAAAGTCAATAGAACATCAGAGATAACTGGTTCTCCCAAGTGAATCGCCAATTTTTGTGGCCAGCAACACCCCCCCTTGTTCATTTAAGTGTTGTCCAAAATACTAAATGAATGGGGACCCTTAGTTAAATTTTAAAGAAAAAAGCAAGAGTTTCCTTTCTTCAAAATAAGGTTACCATCGTAAGCTTAGAAAGTTCTTTTGAATATTTTTAACCTAAGTCTACGATAAGGGAAATATCTTTAAAACCGCGTTGCAAAAAAGATAGGAAATGCCTCCATTTCTCTATAATATCAGTATGCGCAAGACCCTCATGTTAATCATAACATCGCATCGCAATGAAGTAATACTCATAAGGAAAAAACTTCAAGATTTACCGATATGCAATAACACCGATCGCAAGATCGCATATTGCAGATGTGAGCTGGCAAGATTTGGCAAACATCAAACTTCTGTGACCTGCGATGTTGCGATTGCTGCGATATTATATTCTTGCAATCTGCGATGGTGCGATTTGTGATGGTGCGATTTGTGATGGCGCGATCTCCGATGTTACGTAAGCAAATCATAAATCACTTCATCACGAATCCTTTGGGCACACCATTCAAAGAAAAGCCACTTAGCATAATCTGACTCAAGATCATGCGCTTTTAATGATAGTAAATGAATTAGTTGTCAGTTATTAAATGAAATGAAGACGCGTGCTTTTGCAAAGAATTACTTCACGTAAGGTGGCATATTTGATATATCTGTTGCATTTAAAACTCTCCCATCACCTTTCTTAATCAGTCATTTCCATTTCACTCGTAATCTGCAGGAACGAAGAGCTAATATGATTCAAAGCCAAACGCAGGAAGAAATGGGAAAGAAAAATAAAGCTCAAGGCTCTGAGGCGAAGGAAAAGATGAAGGAGATGGCGCTTTTGTATACAGACACAGCCTGTAACAGAGACGTAGGGATATCAACATGGGAAAGCATGTACAGGCTGCTTGAAGAAGAAAATCCTAGAATAATGAAGGTTGCTACTGTCGCGGGCTCGCAACGTTCTTCCGAGGCATCCTTAGAGGAGCTAGCATGTTCATTTCTTCACCGGATAGCAGCAAGGCCCAAAATTCTACCATATACGGATATGATCAAGTGGATACTTGACGATGCATACAGGGAAAGAAGGCTGGCTAGTGTTCCTCTAGAGAAGCTACGACTGCCTGCCAGAGAACCAACTCCAAGCGTTAGCCTTAGTGGAAACTCTAGCACTTCCAGATCTAAATCTAACACTGTACAAGGAGTGCTTGAACATTCTAAAGGGTCTGGAAGCGACCAAGAAAAAAACGAAGAAACAGCTAAAGATACAGCTCAGTCAAGTGCAATGTCGCAACAATAGGTTATCGCCTCCCCGCTAAGAGATGTCCCCCCTCCTGTCATTAAAGCGCCACTCGTCACAACAGAACTGGACAAAGAATGGGAAACCTTCAATGAGCTGATTAATCTTGAAGAGAAAGCCCCAGGAACACATGTGAACAATACACAGGTAGCGCAAGAAGTGGTTTCAACCATATTCAGCAGTGTCACACAAACGGAGCACATTCCTATTGCTCCACCTTCTGAGCTTCTACTTAATGTAGAATAAATTCCCCCACTGGATGTATTCTATAGTCCCCAACATAAATCAGTTGTAAGGAGACAGAGGAAGAAAAGAAAACTAGAAAATACACTATCACAAGATTCTGAACATTTGGACGTCTTATGGAAAGACCCCAACAATAACCCAACTGAAAATCTCACTAAGTTGTCTCAGATCGCAGGAGCATATGCTTCTGCAACTATTGACAAGGCATCGGAAGTTCAGCAATTGTTGAAAGAACAAGAAGATCAAATACAGCTATTACAATGACAGTTGCAACAAGCCAATGCTAATATTGAAGCTTCCAAACAGCTCGAGAAGTTGTAGGAAGACTTTCAGCAGATGCAGATAGGCTATCAAAGAAGTCTAGACGAGAGAGGAAAGCAATTGCAAATTTTACAAGAAATGCATAAAGATGAGCCTAAGCTTGCGAAATTTATTTCAGAATCTATTGACTTAAATGAGCAACTACTGCAGCAACAGGAAGAGTTGGGACGTAAGATATCACAGTGGAGTCACTATTGCGAGCTGAGCGATAAAATCACCAATCAAGTGGTGGACTTGAGAAATGACTATGATCAGAGTGACAGATGAGTGATGGAATACTTAGCTTGGCAGGATGAAGATGAAGGGAAAAGAGCAAGTGCACCTAGAATAAACGAGAATCATAAAGAATTGCTCTTTAATAAATGGGACGATCAAATCAGGTAGGCGGAACAAGCAGCGGAGACAGCGGCCACGCAAGCAAACATTCTTATCGACTGTGTAAATGAGAATTTACACAGAGCCAACTTAATCGAAGAGACCACCCCAGGGTACCTACCAAATAAACTATGACTGGAAGTAGAATGGAAGCAGAAGGCGCAGGAAAAGGGAAAAGCGATCCAGGCATTGAACAAGTTAAATTGGGAGTGTTACTGGGCATACTTGGTCAAGCCACATAGTCAATGGATGACTGTGAAATGCATCACAAATGCGGCCGAAAAAGTAGTGCCAGCTCTCATAGATTCTATTTTCGCAGCCCATCTTAGCGCAGAAGTCAGCCAGCCAACTCTTCTCAAGCCCATGATGAACACTTGCAGCTTTAAAGGCGAAGTTCAGAAGTAGACTTATTTTAGAATTTTGTTTTTTCTTTTAAATTAGATTAGAAAAAGGACGGTCATTTGAAAACCACATCCTAAATTTTGTAAAGACACTACTATTAGAATTAGGAAGTAGTATTTTAACCCTTCCCATGCATTTAGAGAAGGGTCCAGAAATTTGTCAAAAACTTGTCCTCGGAACATGCACTTCTGCACCCTCAGAGGAGGTTTTGATGAATGGATGGATCGAGATTTATTAATGTTTGCATTTTGATGTCTGCTACTGATGTTTCACTTTTGTACTCTTAGTAGATGTTAGAACAAGTAGAGATAAATCGTTTTTGCTTGAAGCTTATGAGTAGGATTAGTCATAAATGGTACTTTTATCTCTTGGCCATTTTTCCTTATATTCTTAAAGTGATATATAGTTTTCATTTGTTCATATGTTATTGCATGAATGTGTGAGTTACCATTTGGCACTTCTGTACGGTGGACCCATTTATTTATGTCTGATATATGAATAACTTATTATGCAATATGTTGTTCACAACTATTATTCCTAACTTCTTATGCAAATGGTTTATCTTAATTGATTTCTATTTTTATAATAGCTGAATGATCTTTATTACCAGTTATTGTTTGAAATCTCTTTAGATCGCATAATAGAAGAAATGCACCCCGGGTTAGCGTAGATTAGATGTGTTGTTTCTCATTAGATTACAATAGCATAGAGTTAGTTTAGAAGTTTGAATTAAATTAGCTAGTATTCTTAG
Source organism: Pinus taeda (assembly GCA_000404065.3). Taxonomy (NCBI): domain Eukaryota; kingdom Viridiplantae; phylum Streptophyta; class Pinopsida; order Pinales; family Pinaceae; genus Pinus; species Pinus taeda. Next base: position 139,144 of record APFE031671458.1, on the reverse strand, counting down.
ATCAGCAACATCCAATTCTGCACACACACACATACACCCTTAGATTGGGAAACTGGTCCCATTATCCCCAGTCGGACTCGCTATACCAAATGGATAAGGAGCTTCCAACCAAGGTCCGGACCGGGTGGGTATCCCCCTTGTTGTCGACCCGATTTTCGGGGCTTCAACACATCCATTAGCCTCATGAAGGTTGCAGGAGCATTTGTCAAACCAAAAGGCATAACCAACCATTCAAAAAGGCCCTCCTTGGATTTGAAGGTAGTCTTCCAAACATCAGAGGGTTTGATTGGTACCTGGTGATATCCTGACTTTAGATCGATCTTGCTGAAATATTTTGCCCCCTTTAGTTGGTCTAGGAGGTCATCAATCCGGGGGATCGGGTACCTATTACAGATAGCGATCTTGTTCAACGCCTGATAGTCAATACAGTGTCTCCAAGTCCCATCCTTCTTCTGTACCAACACGATTGGACTCCCACAAGGCGATGAACTCAGACGGATGTGACATTTCTGCAGTAGCTCCTGAATTTGCCTCTTGATTTCATCGTTCTCCAGAACGGAGTGCTGATAAATTGGTCCATTGGGTAGTGACGCACCTGGAGTCAGATCGATGGAGTGCTTGACCTGACAGTGTAGAGGAACCCCTTTGGGGGAGGTGAAGATGTCCTCGTACTCCTCCACAACCTTGTCCATCTGTAATTGTCATGCAAAGGGGCCCTGTCTAGAGGCTGTGGCCACCGTCTTCTTCTTTCCTTGAGGGCATATCATCAGGAAAACAAATTTCCCAGTTTTGGAAATGAGCTTACTGCATTGTTTTGCAGTAACCAAAGAGATGGCGGTAGGCAGTGCTACCTCTGGTATCCTATACAAGTTATTTCCCAATGTAATAATAACAGCACGGGGCCTTGATTCATACACATCATGTCGCTTCCACAAGTATGGTTGTCCTAATAATACATCACAAACTTCAAGGAGAGCAATGTCACACAATACCTCATTCGTGAAGGGCTTGATGTTGTATGGAAGGCGACACTGCTGGCTCACGCGAAGATATCTTCCTTGGTGAAGCCACCCGATGGTGTACGGTTGTGGATGTGCTATGGTTGGTAAGCCCAACCGCTTCACGACCTCTGCCGAAATGAGGTTCTTTTGGCTCCCGCTATCAAAAATGAACTACAACGGGGAGCCCTTTACCCACATCTGGGAGTGGAAGAGACACTCCTCCTCCTCTGGGTCTTTGGGTTCATTTTTCTGGATCTCGGCGGTAGCAATGGTGGCATTGGGATCCACATCAATGATCTGCTTCCCTTTTTCATTCCCCTTGTCAGGTTCTGACTCAGAGTCGGAACATGCATCTGATTCTGAAACCTTTAGCTCAACCACCAGTGGCTGCTTGGCCCGACACTCACTTGTGTTGTGAGTGGAGCTCTTATGGAACTCTCACCATTTTCCCGTGTCCTTTTTTGGCTTCGCAGCACTGTTCTTTGCTTGCAGCTTTGATGCGTTTTCTTGGGCTACCCCGCCTTAGCTTTGTCCTTTGTTTTGTTGTTTAGGGGCACCTTTCTCTTGCTTTGGATTCGTAGATCAAAAGTCTCGCTTCTTTTGTTTAAACTTCTGCTCAACCTTGACGGCATATCGGTATGTTGTGCTGAGCGAGGAGATGTTCAGGAATTCTATTTCTTCCTGGATGTACAAATGCAGGAAGCTAGGGTATTTGAGTATCAAATGCTGCTCTGTATCCTTGATACCCAACTTTGTGCAAAGGGTATGGAAAATATTGGTGAACTCTGGCACGTCTTCGTCCCTTCCCTGCCGCAGCATGGTCCACTTTATGTATTCATCCTCACAGCTTCCGATAGGGTAGTACTTCTCCTTGATGGCATCCTGGAATGAATTCTAGGTGGGTGCAGCTGAAAATAGTGAGTGGTCCTTTCATCCTTCTGCTCGCAGTAGGTTTCCAACCAATCCTTGACGTGGGGGGCTCCTTTAAGAAGGGAGAAAACAATCTTTTCCCAACTCGAAAATTCATGAACAGAAAAATAACCCTCTAGCAGATTTAACCATTTATCTACAGCATCTGCCTCTATCTAACCCTCGAATATGGGGATTTCAAAATTAAATTGTACCTTAAAGGGCGTCGCATTTCCAGAGTAGCTGCTGGAAGCCAATGTGTCGCTTCTGGGTAGCCACTGAAGGATCTGGGCAAAGCTGTCCACCATCGCATTCCGTTGTCGCTCGAGGGCTTCTTCGAGCAAGATTTTGATAGAATCTCCTACCCCCTCGTCTTTCTTCTCATCCACCATGGGAGGCCATCTGGATTTGAGAGGCTAGTCTTGCAAAGGTTCGACCAGTTCAAGCCCTAACTCCTTATATCCCGACCCCGTTGGGGACATGCAAAGAAAAATAAAGAATAAAAGGAGATTGCTTTGATACCACTGATCCAGACTTAAACAGGAACACAACAAATTACAAAGATAACCATAAACATAGATATGCAACAGAAATAATACTTCATTTCATTAATGTAAAATACTGAAATATGCGTACAAACAGTAATGGAAATAAACAAGCTAGGGCGATGGTAGCTTATCTCTGAGAAGAGATGTGGTGGCTACACACCTCTGAATTGTGTTACAATCAGGCTCAAAGGCCTATTTATTATTGGGAAATAATGGAAAACCCTTAACATTCCAAAACCTAACCCTAAAAGATGAAACGCCAAACTGTGGGCCCCGTTTGGGTAAATTGGTACATCAACTTCCCGGGGTCGTAACTTTGGCATACGATCTTCGTTTGACACGTACAATAGCTTGTTAGAAAGATCTATCCGAGAACTACCACTTTGGGAAGGGAAACATCGGTCCATGTACCCATGTTGCCCCTAGATTTCCCAAAAAACGTCATTTAGGGCCTCAAACGGCTCCGGAAGTTCAGGACCCGAAAAACTGCTAAAAATAGTAAGTTGTGCTACAATTAAGGAAACTGAAAATGTTGAGAGAAACAATGGTGGGGTTCCAGGTGGACTTCGCATGTGGCCACCAAGATCCACATGGACCATTCCTCCCCCCTTAGGAAGCAATGGTCCCCATTGCGTTGAGTTCCTCCATGAGATGAGGAAACTTTTGTTGAACTTGGTCCCTCGTGAGCCACTTGCCCTACTGAAGGAGTTGGCCTGCTTTGACAACTCGATATAGTTCGATATTCTGTTGGTGAGTGTTCTTGATCTATGTGTCCATGATCCGATCAATTGTAGCTTGTTGCATGCAATCTGGATTTAATTTGGTGGGTGTGAGATGTTGTGCAATGTCAAATGTGTCTAGCAATGGTGGAAAGTATGGCCGAAGGTGGTCCACATTGAACACTGAGTGCAGGCCAAGGAATGGGCGAATGCTGAGCTCAAATGCATTATCTCCCATAGCCTTAGTAATGGTGTAACGATCGTATGAGAGTGGTCTCAGTTTTCTATAGGCTCCAGTAAGGTGTTCCTTTTGCAAATGCAACTAGACTTTATCGCCCACCTGAAACTTGTGTGGCACCCGATGTTGATCATGTCGCTGCTTGTACTTTGCATTTGATTTCTCCAGAATGTCATGGACCTGCTGGCGAATATGTTGGATGTGCTCAATGAAGCTGGTTGCCTTGTTTGTTTCGAACTAGACATCAGCCGAATCTATGTGAGTAGCTACAAGTGGCATGGCCACATCAATGGGCCATAGTGGTTGGAATCCCAAGCCCACCTGAAAGGGGATGTGTCTAGTCGAGATGTGAAGAGCTCGGTTGTAGCTGTGCTGAACATAGGGGAGGCTCTCATCCCATGTGCATGGATGCTTTGAGTTGTACATGTGTAGAATGTGCACAATCATCCTATTGACAACCTCTGTCTGGCCATCAGTTTGAGGATGGAAGGCCGTGGACTTAGTGAGTTTGGTGTCCAGCATTGACCAGAGACTAGACCAAAACATACTAAGGAACCGACTATCCCGATCTGAGATGATAGACTGTGGGATCCCAAAGTGCACCCACACTCGTTCAAAGAAGAGTTTAGCAGTGGCTTCTGCTGTGATATTCTTCTTGCAGGCCACCATAATGGCCATCTTCGAGAACCTATTGATGACCACAAAAACACAGTCATTTCCATTCTTAGTGGAAGGAAGGCCTAACATGTAATCCATGGATATGGATTCCAAAGTTCGACTAGGGGTAGGTAGCGGGGCATAGAAGCCTTGCTTCTTAATGGTCGGTTTGGTAATGGCACAAGCAGTACATGATCTGATATACTTCCCAACATCCTGTCGAAGATTCAGCCAATGGAAATACTTTTGCAGTACTGCCACCATTTTCTCAAGCCCAAAATGCCCAGCAGCTCGACTGTAGTGTGCTTCCAAAATCATCTTGGCACGCTCGTTTGAAGGAACATAAAGGTGACCCAAGTGGCATAATAGGGCATCCTGGAGGTGAAAATCTGGAACATGCCAACCCTCCAAGAGTGTTTGGTATGTCTGGCCGAATTCTGGGTCACTTTTGTAGAGAAGTGGCCAATCAGAAGTCTCGTGCCCACAAGAGTTGAGCACAGTGGTTAACGCCATGATCAGTGGTCGACTGAGGCAATCTGCAAAATTATTGGTGCTGCCCTTGTTATACTTGATATTCAAATGGAACTGTTGCAAGTATGTTGACCACTTCTGATTGCGATCATTCTGCAATTTCCCTTGGGTCTGTATGAACTGCAAGGGTTGATGGTCTGTGTGGATGACCATTTCCTTCCCCAAAATGTAATGCTTCCATTGTCGACAGGCCTGCACAATGGAATACATCTCTTTATCATAAGTGGGATACTTTTGAACTGTGTCTGAAAGTGTTTCACTGTGATATGCCACTGAATGCCCATGTTGAGTAAGGACTTCTGCAATAGTATAGTCAGGGGCATCTGTCTCGACCTCAAATGGTTATTGTAAATCTGGTAACGCGAGCACTGGTGTTGTGCAGAGGCGATATTTCAACTCTATGAATGCCTTTTGTTGATATTCAAACTAGATGAATTTTGCTTTCACTCCTCCCTTGGTGACTTGGCTCAAGGGCCGAGTGATATGAGAAAACCCCGACACGAACCTGCGGTAGAAGTTGGCAAGACCTAGAAAGCTGCGGAGCTCTGTCAGAGTGGTTGGAGATGGCCAATCCTGAATGACTTGGATCTTGCTTGGATCCACATGCACCCCTTGTTCATCAATAATGTATCCCAGATACTGAACCTCGATCATGCCAAAAGTGCATTTCTCCAAATTGGCACATAGCTTGTGTTGCCTCAGTGTTTGGAGAACCTGTCGGATGTGGTGGAGGTGCTCTTCCCAACTCTAGATGAAGATCAAAATTTCATCCAAGTACACCACTACAAATGAGTTGGTGAATGGCTGCAAGATGTCATCCATTAGCCTCATGAAGGTAGGAGCATTCGTCAAACCGAAAGGCATAACCAACCATTCGGAAAGGCCCTCCTTGGATTTGAAGGCAGTCTTCCACACATCAGAGGGTTCGATTAGTACCTGGTGATATCGTGACTTCAGATCGATCTTGCTTAAATATTTCGCCCCCTTTAGATGGTCCAGGAGGTCATCAATTCGTGGGATTAGGTACCTATTATGGACAGTGATCTTGTTCAGCGCCCGATAGTCAATACAAAGTCTCCAAGTCCCATCCTTCTTCTGTACCAACACAATCAGGCTCCCACAAGGCGATGAACTCGGACAGATGTGACCTTTCTGTAGTAGCTCCTGAATTTGCCTCTTGATTTCATCGTTCTCTATAATGGAGCACCGATAAATTGGTCCATTGGGTAACAACGCACTTGGGGTTAGATCGATGGAATGCTTGACCTGACAGTGCAGAGGAACCCCTGCGGGGGAGGTGAAGATGTCCTCGTACTCCTCCATGACCTTGTGCATCTGTAGTTGTCATGCAGAGGGGCCCTGTCTAGAGGCTGTGGCCACCATCTTCTTCTTTCCTTGAGGGCATATCATCAGGAAAACGAATTTCCCAATTTTGGAAATGATCTTACTGCATTATTTTGCAGTAACCAAATAGATGGCGGTAGGCGATGCTACCTCTGGTATCCTGTACAACTTATTTCCCAATGTAATAATAATAGCATGGGGCCTTGATTCATACAAAACATGTCACTTCCACAAGTATGGTTGTCCTAATAATACATCACAAAATTCAAGGGGAGCAATGTCACACAATACCTCATTCGTGAAGGGCTTGATGTTGTATGGAAGGCAACACTGCTGGCTCACGCGAAGATCTCGTCCCTAGTGAAGCCACCCAATGGTGTATGGTTGTGGATGTGTTGTGGTCGGTAAGCCCAACCGCTTCATGACCTCTTCCAAAATGAGGTTCTTTTGGCTCCCACTATCAACAATGAACTGTAGCGGGGAGCCCTTTACCCACATCTGGGAGTGGACGAGATGCTCCTCCTCCTTTGGATCTTTGGGTTCATTTTTCTAGATCTTGGTGGTAGCAACAGTGGCATTGGGATCCGCAACAATGATCTGCTTCCCTTTGTCATTCCCCTTGTCAGGTTCTGACTCAGAGTCAGAACATGCATCTGATTCTAAAACCTTTAGCTCAACCACCATTGACTGCTTGGTTCGACACTCACTTGTGTTGTGAGTGGAGCTCTTATGGAACTCACACCATTTGCCTGTGTCCTTTTTTGGCTTCGCAACGCTATTCTTTGCTTGCAACTTTGGCGGGTTTTCTTTGGCTACCCCACCTTGGCTTTGTCCTTTGTTTTGTGGTTTAGGGGCACCTTTCCCTTGCTTTGGATTCATAGATCCAAAGTCTCACTTCTTTTGTTTAAACTTCTTCTCAACCTTGACGGCATATTGATATGCTGTGCCGAGCAAGGAGATGTTTAGGAATTCTTTTTCTTCTTGGATGTGCTTATGCAGGCAGCCGGGGTATTTGAGTATCAAATGCTACTCCGTATCCTTGATACCCAACTTTGTGTGAAGGGTATGGAAAATGTTGGTGAACTCCAGCATGTCTTGGTCCCTTCCCTGCCGCAGCGTGGTCCACTTTATGTATTCATCCTCATAGCTTCCGATAGGGTAGTAATGCTCCTTGATGGCATCCTGGAATGAATTCTAGGGGGGTGCAGCTGAAAATAGTGAGCCGGTACTTTCATCCTTCTATTCGCAGTAGGTTTCCCACCAGTCCTTGACGTGGGGGGCTGCTTTGAGAAGGGCGAAAACAATCTTTTCCCTACTCGAAAATTCATGAACAGAAAAATAACCCTCTAGCAGATTTAACCATTTATCTATGGCATCTATGTCTATCTGACCCTCGAATATGGGGATTTCAAAATTAACTTGTACCTTAAAGGGCGTGGCATTTCCAGAGTAGCTACTAGAAGCCGATGCGTCACTTCTGGGTAGCCGTTGAAGGATCTGGGCAAAGTTGTCCATCATCACATTCCGTTGTCGCTCGAGGGCTTCTTCGAGCAAGATTTTGATAGGATCTCCTGCCCCCTCATCTTTCTTCTCATCCGCATGGGAGGCTGTCTGGATTTGCGAGGTTGGTCTTGCAAAGGTTCAACCAATTCAATCCCTAACTCCTTATATCCCAACCTTGTTGGGGACATGCAAAGAAAAACAAAGAAGAAAAGCAGACCGCTCTGATACCACTAATCCAGACTTAAACAAGAACGAAACAAATTATAGAGATAACCATAAACATAGATATGCAGTGGAAATAATACTTCATTTCATTAATGTAAAATACTGAAATATGCTTACAAATAGTAATGGAAATAAACAAGCTAGGGCGATGGTAGCTTATCTTTGAGAAGAGAAGTGGTGTTTACATGCCTCTGAACTATGTTACAATGAGGCTTGAAGGCCTATTTATTGTTGAGAAACAATGGAAAACCCTTAACATTCCAAAACCTATCCCTAGAAGATGAAATGCCAAACTGTGGGCCCCGTTTGGGTAAATTGGTACATCAACTTCCTGAGGTCGTAACTTTGGCATACGATCTCCGTTTGAATCGTACAATAGCTCGTTAGAAAGATCTATCTTAGCACTACCACTTTCTGAAGGGAAACATCAATCCATGCACCCATTTTCCCCCATATTTCCAACAAAACGTCGTTTAGGGCCTCAAAACGGCTCCAGAAGTTGAGGACCCCAAAAACTGCTAAAAATAGTAAGTTGTGCTACAATTAAGGAAACTGAAAATGTTGAGAGAAATAATGGTGGGGGTCTAGGTGGACTTGGCAGGTGGCCACCAAGATCCACCTGGATCAACATGATACTCTAGGTAGCCTCGGCTACCACCATCTCTTTAATCTCCGCTGAGAAATGCAATAAGATCATCTCCCATACCGGAAAAATTGTTTTCTTTATAATTTTCTCTCAAAGTGATCCAGGTGGATATTGGTGGCCACCCGCATATTCAACCTAAACCCCATAGTTAGTTTCATTTTTTTTTTGTTCATTTCAGTATTTATTATTTCTAGCATTTTTTCAGGTCATGAACTTCTAAAGCAGTTTTGACCCCCCTAAACAATGTTTTTTCTTAGGTCTATGGTAGGCTCATGGCCATAGAAAAGTGCCTATGAAGAAACTTCTATTACTTAGAAAGAGCTTTCTAACGAGGTATCGTATGCCCCAAATGGAGATAATATGACCAAGTTACGACCTCGGGAAATTGGTTGCTCAACTAACCCCAACAGGGCCCACAAACTGTTGGTGCTACATCTCCTAGGGTTAGGGTTTTCTTTGTTTATGGTTTTATCATGTTTTATAATAATAAATAGGCCCCTAAGCCTCATTGTAACATATTTTAGAGGCATGTAGCTGCTACATCTCTTCTCAGAGATAAGTTACCATCGCCCGAGCTATCTTATTTCCATTCTGTTTGTAAGAATCATTTAGTATTTTTCTATTAATAAAATGAAGTGTTTTTCTAATGCATCTATGTGTTTATGATTATATATGTAAGTTGTTGCATTCTTGTTTAAGTTCAGATCAATGGTATTAGAGAAATCTCCACTTTCTCTGTTTTTCTTTGCATGTCGCCAATGAGGTCCAGGTATAAGGAGTTAGGGCTTGATCTGGTTGAACCATTGCAAGACCAGCCTCGTAAAACCCGATGACCTCCCATGGTGGAAGAAAATAAATATGAGTGATCCCATTTTGTATGATTAGTTTTGTTTCGCTAATAACAATTATAGATTTATAAACATTTGCTTGCTTCTTGCTTTTTGGGCTGAGGTTTCCTTAGTTGTTGATGCTTATAAATAGGTAAATTTCCTTAACTTAAAAAATACATTCATGAGCAAAATAGCTTCAAAAATGAATAATGACCAACAAACATGTACAATTCATCAAACCATCAAAGAGACACATTAACACAGTGTTTTGATGAAGGAGTTCACCCCTCTTGGGCTACATCTCCTTGGTCTAGCTTCTATGGCTTCAACCTCTGTATTAGCTCAATGTGGAAACAATTCTATTTACAAATATCTATTGCTCCTGATATCCACACCAATGTGTTCATAAGGTCCAAATTAACTAATAACACTTCTTTTTTATCTTAATTTGGTTGAAAATTGAGTAAGTTATGCCTCATTCAATGTTTCCTAGGAAACCCTGCTAAATCTAGAGAGACTCTAGTTAAGTCAGCCAAAAATGGTAATTCCACCGAACTTGCCGGGCCACCAAAATTGCCACCATCTTAAACTCGGGTTAATTAAGGCTAAAATAATTAATGGTTCTAATCACGCTTAACAATTGGCGCTGGTCCTTGGTTTTTAAAATGCGGTCATATGGAGAGGGCGTTGGTTCCCTCCTCTCACGTCATTGGATCATGGTTGCATAAAATAAAATAACACGGGCTATAATTAAGAAAACCGATGCTTGGTTCAATGGTATGCATTGATAGTTGGGTGGGGGAGGTTGTGGGTTTCATTCCCCCTCTACCCGTCCTTCATATAATTTTGCTGCCATTTTAACATTTAAATTTAATTTGAATTTAATTATATATATATATATATATATATATATATATATATTTAAAAAAAACTGTATAAATAAATAATAATTATATATAATATATAATAATATTTAATTAAAAATAAATTATAATCCCACCTTAAAGCCAAATAAGCAATTTCCATTTCACACAACCACATTGGTGAATCTGGAGGTGACACTTGCCACAGATCCATTAGGGAAAAACTAAAGAAGGTTCCCCTTGCTGACTGGACTGCCATGTCATCATTCTGTCCCATTCTGCAATTTGTTTAATTGTTTAGGAAAATGAGCAACAGACCTTTTCTCCTTCATCTAAACTCTGTTTTTAGTGATACAAATTGCATTGCGATCGTCTTTATGAGACAGATGCAGCCATACATGTTTATAGCCAATTTGAGAACTTTTATTTTTGAAATAAATATTGAGCACCTGATCATTCCTCACTACTAGAAGCCTTTTGGACCCCAAAAGATACTATTATCTGACAAGTAGATGAGGGTACAACCCCTCACCTTTTCAAGCTCGATCCAACTGGCTTTTGACAAATTTGTTTCCATGAGATCCTCTCTTAGGAAATCAACATTCACTTGTCTTGAGGACACCATTCTATACATGTACTTGTTTTTTCACTTTTCAATCTGATCTTGCACTGTTTGTTGCACCATTTTTAGTCATTCATAGAAACTCATGGTTTTGTCCATGTCACCATCAAAAGAAATGTCCTCCTTTCCAAGATGACATAAAAAAATATAATGCAAATGTATGACAAATTTCACTACTTGGTTTTCTTGACTCAAGCCCGATTATACATCTTGAAAGTATGAAATTTTCTGAACATAACTTTCATGTAAAACATAATGACGCTTGAATACAATAGTTACCTTAAACCTAAAAGTCATAACAATGAACTTGCTTCTTATACCTCTTTTGTACCTTCGAACCAAGTGAAATTTTTGACAAGTATCCATCAAATGAAAGTGCATGTATCACTGCAACTTAATCTTTATACCATGAAAATTTTCTGAACGAAATAAGATGGTGAAGTTGTTTGCATAAACCTAAAACTAAAATGAACCTTTCAAGTCTGAAAGAGCATAAAAAAGAATTGAACTAATCTTCTGGTTTGAAGAAATGCATGCCTCTTGTTGTTTGCCTCCCCACTGGAAGACTTTGCACACACATGACAATGCATGCCAAGGAGCTTTGAAAGAAGAAATGTCAACAAAAACTTTTCTCCAACATTGGCCTACTCCCAACAAACCTCTTATCAAAATGATGATCTTGGGCATTGACCAATCAAAAATGGCATCCAACTTGGAGAGGCTTGCCTTCAACTTACCTCCTCTAATATCATTGCCCAAATGCATCAAAGAAGTGAAACCCAACTTGTACTTTGATATCTTCAAAACATCAAACTATTTTCTTTCATAGATGACATGTGCATAAGAAAACTTTCTAAACATGTGCATGTCACCCAAGTGTACAATTTCTTTAAGAAATGACTCTTTTTTGCCATAATTCAAATACATGTATGTAGTAGAAGTGCTACAAAGAACACACAACATTAAAATCAATAAAAAGCATTCTTGTTTGGTGTTATGTATATTCAACGCACTGGCCTCCTTTTACAAATTTACTTTGGCAAAAACTACTCCTTTTGTCCTCTTTCTTGAAAGGCTTACCATTCCTCTTTGCAACCATAACCATTGGTGCACAACATGGCGTAAGGGATGATTGAATGATCCCATTGTTAAACAAACTTTTTCATTGCATTGGTGTCTCTACACTTTGAAATTTTGTCAACCCTCACATGCTAACATCACAAAGAGAAACCTCTTCCTGCAAATATATTTCATGTGAAGTTTCTTTCTCCTTGAAGGACGATTCTTTCACAACCACTTCATCACTCTAATGAATTGAACCAACCAAATCAGAATTGAAACTTGCATTACATGCAACAACATTTTCATAAACAATATCATCATTTGGCTTGAACATGAGAAGTACTAAACTTTTACTTGAATTCACTAGTCTTTTTTCCTCCCTTGCATTACCAAAGAAATGTTTGGATTTTTGTGATGGGCTCTCACTATGTACTCCACACCATCCTTGAACAATTGATACTTGCTTTCATGGTGGTAAAAGACTACTTTCCGGTCATACAAATATGGACTACCCAACACCACACCTGAAATATCAAATGCTACCACATCTAACTCTACTTTGTCAACAAAATTTGCAGTGATTGCAAACTTAAACAAAAATTTTCTTGTAACTTTTAAACTTGTGTCTCTTGTTATCCATCCCAAAGGGTAATTTTTATGATGAGGTACAATTTCAATATTCAATCTATTGACTAAGTCTTCAGAGATTAGATTTTCTTGTGACCCACTACCGAAGAGTGTGTCAATCTTGATGTGTTTAGATATGATCCTAACATGAAATAACTCAATTGGTCTCTTTTCATTTGGAGTAGTAGTAGTGTTACAATTTTGTGAACTAGTGCTTGCAATATATTGTTTTCCTTTGATTCCAAATGACAATGATTTTGTTTTCATCACCTGATTTGGAACCTAAATCTTCATGAGTGATAGCAGTGGTTTTTTGTTTCCCTTTATTGTTGAACTTATTTGGTCTTATTTCTGGATGCAATTTCCAGCAATGGGCTTCATCATGCCTCTCTTTGGAACAATGTTTGCATGTGATTTTCTGTCTTTCTTTCGTCACACTTAAATTCTTCTTCCCTTTCCATTTTCCTCCTTTCTCTTTCTCCTTACCCTTAGGTGGATTTTTATTACTATCCTCTTCATAAGTGTTCTTTCCTCTAGATTTAAGATGTGTGGCTTGCACACATACTTCATCCAAATTAGTTGGATTAAACATAAGGATAGTATGTTTTAAATAGGAATGTAAACCCCCAATATATTTCAGTAGTGTATCGTGATAAATCAAACTCATTCATAATAACAAAGCCTTTTCCCTAAACTCTTGTGTATAATCTTGGATTGTTTGGCCTTTAAGTTGCCTAAAATTCTACCAACTCATAATGAGCTTTTGTATATAGGCTAAAGGATAAAACTATCTTTTAATTGAAGAAACAAATTCAACCTAAGTGATGGATATCTTACCATGGATTCTCATTTCCTCTTGAGTCTTTGCTTCCCACCAAACTAGTGAAACTCCTTCTAGTCTTAGTGAAGCCAACTGGATCTTTATGTCGTCTTCTTGAAGGTTTTGAATTCTACAGTACACCTACAACTGTAGAATCCAATTGTCTAACTTTTCTGCATTCACTTCTCCATTATACATGGGAAGTTTGAATTTTATTTCCAATTTCAGTAATGGAGTTTTTCCTTTTGGGGTTTTTGAATAAGTATGGGTTGTTTCAGTGGTGGTAGTGGAAGATGATGTTGTGTGAGATGGTGAAGAAGATGAGGAAGATGATGAGGATGGTGGAGATGGAGGTAAATTTCCACCATTCCCTTTGGAATCCTTCTTCTCATCTTTTTTTTCCTCTGAGCTTCCTTCTCCATGTGGAGGTTTAGAACTCTTTCCAAAAATTCTGGTGTTCCTCTCTTCATAGAGGACTTTAACCATCTCAGTCATAGTATATAAATATTTCTTGAATTCTCCCTCTTCTGAAGAGGGACCTTCAGGCTCTCTTTCTCTAGACAGAATGGCTATGGATTTGGGCTTATAAATTTGTACTAATTGTACCTCTTCAATCTCAGTTGAAGACAAAACTTGAGGAGTTTCAAGTGCAGCTAGAATTGGAACTTTGGGTGGTGGAGATTGTGGCCTTGTGGCTCTCCTTATTTTGGGAATTACCTCAGGAGTTGCAACCAATATCGTCCCTTCTCTTTGTATCTTTAACCTTGTAAGCATCACAATTTTGCAACCATTAAAATCCTAATTGCATAAACTCAAGCAATCAAGCAATTCAACCTTGAGAACATCAGGCCAAACTCATCACCTTATGGGAGGTCAATTTTATTGGTACAGAAGAAGGATCGTACCTAGAGGCTATGTATTGACTATCAGATGCTGAACAAGATCACTATCCAGAATAAGTACCCAATCCCACAAATTGATGACCTTATGGACCAACTCAAAGGGGCCAAATATTTTAGCAAGATTGACTTGAAGTCAAGCTATCACCAGGTTCTTATCAAACCCTCCAATGTGTGGAAGACTACCTTCAAATCCAACGAGGGCCTTTTAGAATGATTTTTCATGCCAATTGGATTGACTAGCACCCCCTGCAACCTTCATGAGAATGATGGATGACACCTTGCGACCCTTCAACAATGCATTTTTGGTGGTGTGTTTAGATGACATCTTGATCTTTAGCCAGATTTGGGAAGAGCACCTCCACCATATTCGACAAGTCCTTCAAACCCCGTGACAACGGAAGATGTGTGCTAACTTGGAGAAATGCATCTTTGGATTGACCCAGGTTCATTATCTAGGATACATCATTAATGAACAAGGTGTACATGTGGATCCATCCAAGATACAAGTCATTTAGGATTGGAAAGCCCCAACCACTCTAAAATAGCTCTGTAGGTTTTTAGTTCTTGCTAATTTCTACTATAAGTTCGTGTTGGGGTTCTCTCATATCACTTGGCCTTTAAGTCAAGTCACTAAGGGAAAAGCAAAAGAATTTTTTTTTTGGTCAAAAACCCAACAAAAAGCATTCTCTGAGTTGAAGAATCACCTCTGTTCTACACAAGTGCTCATATTACCAAGACTGCAACAACCATTTGAGATTGATACATATGCCTCTAACTATGCTATTGGTGAGGTTCGTACTTAGCATGGGCATTGAATGGCTTACCACAGTGAGACACTTTTAGACACAGTCTGAAAGTACTCCACTTACGATAAACAAATGTATTCCATTGCACATGCATGTTGTCAATGGAAGAATTACATTCTGGAGAAGTTAACGGTCATCCGCATAGACCACCGACCTCTACAGTTCATACAGACACAAGGGAAGCTGCTGAACGATCACCATTAGAAATGGTACACCTATCTATAATACTTCCATTTGAACATTAAGTATAAGAAGGGCAGGACAAGTAACATCGATGAGTGCCTCAACCGACCACAGGTCATGGCGCTAATCATTGTGCTCAACTCCTGTGGGCACGAGACATTGGGGTAGCCTCATATTTACAAGAGAAATCCAACATTCGGTAGCATATACCATACACTCCTGGAAGGGAAGAAATTTTCAAATTTTCACCTTTAGGATGCACTATTATGCCACTTGGGACGCATATGTGTTCCTTCAAGTGAGTGTACCAAGATGATTTGGGAGGCACACTATAGTCAAGTCGCTAGATATTTCAGAGTAAAGAAAATAGTGGCAATATTGCATAAGTATTTTTATTGGCCAAAACTTTGTCAAGATGTTAGGAAGTACATTAGATCCTACACCACCTATGCCATTGCCAAACCAGCCATCAAGAAGCAAGGCCTGTATAATCATCTACCTACTCCTAGTTGGCCTTGGGAATTTGTCTCCATGGATTACATGTCAGGCATTCCTTCTACTAAGTAAGAAAACGATTGTGTTTTCATGGTCGTCAATAGATTCTCTAATATGGCCATCATGGTGGCCTACAAGAAGAGTATCACAGCAAATGCCACTTCTAATCTCTTCTTTGAGCGAGTGTGGGCACACTTTGAGATCCCACAATCCATTGTCTCAGATCAGGACAATAGATTCTTGAGTGCATTTTTCTCAAGTCTATGGTCAATGCTGGATAAAAAAGTTACTATGTCCACGACTATCCATCCCCAAACTAATGGTTAAATAGAGATTGTCAACATGATGATCATACACATTTTGCGCATGTAAAACTCGAAGAATCCATGCATGCGGGATGAAAATATCCTGTATTTCCAACACAACTACAACAGAGATCTCCACAGTTCAACAAGTTAAAGTCCCTTTCAGGTACAGCTGGGATTTCAACCATTATGCCCCATTGATGTGGCTATACCATTTGCAGCCACTCAAGTAGATTCAGTTCACGTTCAGTCTGAAGATGAAAGGGATAACAACTTCATTGAGCACATTCACCACATCCACCAATAGGTCGGTGATATATTGGGCAAAACCAATGCTAAGTACAAGCAGTGGGTGACAAAGTTTGGCTACATTTATAGAAGGAGCACCTTGCTGGACCCCACTGCAAGCTTCACCCGCTCCGATATGGGCCATACACCATCACCAAGGCCATTGGTGACAATGCCTTCAAGCATAGCATCCCATTGTTCCTTGGCCTGCACCTATTGTTCAATGCAGATCACCTTCGCCATACTTTTCACTGTTGTTGGACACATCTGAGATTGTAAAACAACCCACACCAACAGAGCTCACCTCAGACTACATGGAACATGCCACAAATGATAAGATCATGGAAACACAGATCAAGAACACTCACCAACAGAGGATACAATTATATCAAGTTGTCAAAGCAAGCCAACTCCTTCACTAGGGACCAGGTTCAACATAAATTTCCTCACCTCATGGAGGCTTTGCACACAATGGGGACCATTTCTTCCTAAGGGGAAGGAATGATCTAGGTGGATATTGGTTTCCACCTACCTATTCCACCTAGACCCCCCAGTCATTTTCATTTGTTTCCTTGTTCATTTCAGCATTTACTATTTTTAGCAGTTTTTTGGGTCCTGAACTTCTAGAGCTGTTTTGACCCCATAAACAACATTTTTTGGGGTCTAAGGCAGGCCCACAACTATTGGTAGGGCCTTGCAGAAAAACCTGTAGTACTTAGTGAGTCCTTTCCAACAAGGTGTAGTACGGACCAAACAAAGATAATATGACCAAGTTACGACCCTCAGAAGTTGGCTACCCAACTAAGCCCAACGGGGCCCACAAACTCTTGGTGTTACATCTCCTGGGGTTAGGATTTTTGTTGTTTAGGTTTTTCTCATGTTTTCCAATAATAAGTAGGCCCTTGAGTCTCATTGTAACATAGTTCAAAGGCATGTAGCCACCACATCTCTTCTCAGAGATAAGCTACCATCGCCTGAGCTATCTTATTTCCATTATGTTTGTAAGCATAGTTAAGTATTTTTCTATTAATGAAATGAAGTGTTTTTCTATTGCATCTTTGTGTTTATGATTATATCTGTAAGTTGTTGCATTCCATTTAAGTTCGAATCATAAAGTAAGGGGAATATCATGGCCACATCCATGACCCCTAGGAATGGTTCCTCCACATAGCAGAAGTAGGTGGATAAGGTCGTGGAAGAATCGAAGGACATCTTCTCCTCACCCATAGGGGTACCTTTGCACTGTCAAGTCAAGCACTTGATTGATCTGAATCCCAAAGCATCTCTACCCAATGGGACGATATACCATTGCTCCACTCTAGAAAATGAAGAAATCAAGCGGTAGATCTAGGATATGCTACAAAAAGGGCACATGCAACCAAGTTCCTCACCTTGTGGGAGCCCAATTATACTTGTACAAAATAAGGATGGGAGTCAGAGGCTCTGCATTAATTATTGAGCACTAAACAAAATAAATATCAGGAATATACATCTAATCCCATGGATTGATGACCTTCTTGACTAGCTCAAGGGGGCCAAGTACTTCAGTAAGATCGATTTGAAGTTTGGAAATCACCGATTTCCAATAGAAACCATTATATGTATGGAAGATTGCCTTCAAATCCAAGGAGGGTCTTTTTGAGTGCTTAGTTCCCCTGCAACTTTTATGAGGTTGATGGATGACATCTTATGGCCATTCACCAAATCATTCATGGTTGTATATTTGGACAACATCCTCATCTTCAACAAGAGTTGGGAAGAACACTTATAACACATTTGACAGGTCCTTCAAACCTTGTGGCAACACAAACTATGTGCCAACTTGGAGAAATGCACCTTTGGCATGAGCCATGTATAATATATGGGTTACATCATTAATGAGAAAGGAATTCATGTGGATCCAACTAAGATCCAAGTCATTCAATATTGGACAACCCCAACCACTCTAACAGAGCTTTGCAAATTTTTTGGCCTTTTCAATTTTTATCGGAGGTTCAAATTAGGATTCTCTCATATCACTTTGCCTTTGAGTCATGTTACCAACAGAAGAGAAAAAGCAAAGTTTTCCTGGTATGAGTCCCAACAGAAAGAATTCATTGAGTTGAAGCACTACCTTTCCTATGCACCAATACTCACATTGCCAAACCTGCAACAACCATTTGAAATTGAGACAGACACCTTTGAGTATGCTATTGGTGTGGTTTAAACCCAATAAGGGAATTTGATGGCCTGTCACAGTGAGACATTTTATGACACAATTCTAAAATACTCCACCTATGATAAAGAGATTTATTCTATCATGTAGGGTTACCAACAATGGAAACATTACGTTCTAGGGAAGGAGATGGTCATCCACATAGATCGCTAACCTCTTCATTTTATACAAACACAACGGAAGTTGCAAAATGATCACCATCAGAAGTGGTCTACATATTTGCAACAATTCCATTTGAACATTAAATATAGGAAGGGTGACACCAATCGTGTTGTAGATTGCCTCAGTAGACCGATAGTTGTAACAATGACTACTATTCTTAACTCTTGTGGTCGCAAGACCTCTAGATAGCTGCAACTATACAAAAATGATCCAGAGTTTACCACCACATACCAGATGCTAGTGGATGATAAGGAAGCTCCAGACTTCCACTTATATGACACATTATTATGCTAGCTGGGCCACCTTTGTGTTCCTTCAAGAAAGCGTACCAATTTGATTTTGGAGGTGGATTAAAGTTGAGTCGCAAGACGCTTTGGTGTGGAAAAAATTGTGGTCATATTATAAATTAAGTAATTTCATTGGACAAAACTTTGACTGGATGTTGGAAAATATATTAGATCCTGCATTGCTTGTGTCATCACCAATACAACCATCAAGAAGAAAGGCATGTACACTCCTCTCCCTACTCCCATCCAACCCTAGGAATCCATCTCAATGGCTTATCTATCTAGCCTCCCTTCCACCAAGCATAGTAATGACTGTGTATTTGTGGTCATGGACAAATTTTCTAATATGTCTATATTGGTGGCCTATAAGAAGAGTATCAAAGTAGATGGAAATTCTAAAATATTATTTGAATGAGTGTGAGTACAATTTGGGATCCCACAAACCATTATATTAAATCAAGGTAACAAGTTCTTGAGCACATTCTAGTAGAGCCTCTAGTCATTATTAGACACCAAACTCACCAAGTCGGTTGCATTGCATCCCTATATTGATGGCTATACATAAGTTGTCAATAGGATGATAGTGCACATACTATGCATGTACAACTCCAAGCATCCATCAACCTCGTATGAGAGCCTTCCCTACATGTAACACAATTATAACAAATCTCTCCATAGTTCTACTAGTTGTAGTCCCTTTCATGTGGGTTTGGGATTTCAACCATTGTGTCTAGTTGATGTTTCCATCCCTCATGCGAGTCTACATAGGAATAACCTACACATGTATAGTCTAATATTAATAAAGAAACCAAGTTTATTGAACATATCCAACACATCTGTCAACATGTTCATGACATCTTGGATAAATCCAATGCTAAGTACAAGCAACAACATGATCAACATTGGGTGCCATATAAGTTTCAGGTGAGCGACAAAGTTTGGTTTCATTTTCAAAAAGAATGCCTCATCAGAGCCCATCGAAAGCTCCAACCACTCCAATACAGACCTTACACCATCATTGAGGCTTTGGGAGACAATGCTTTCAAAATCAACATTCCCCCATTCCTTGGCCTGCACCCAGTGCTTAATGTGGATTGCATTCGGCCATATTTTCCATCATTGCTGGACACATCAGACATTGTTGAGCAACTAAGACCAACAAAGCTCAACCTAGACTACATATAACAGTCTACGATTCATCGAATCATGGACACATAGATCAAGAAAAATCGCTAACAGAGGATCCAACTGTATTGGATTTTCAAAGTTGTCTAGCTCCTGAACCAAGGCAAGTGGCTCACCAAGGACCAAGTTTAATAAAAGTTTCCCCATCTCATGGAGGTATTCGATGTAATGGGGACCATTGCTTCCTAACGGCGGAGGAATGATCTCGATAGATATTGGTGGCCACCCATATATTCCACTTAGAACCCCATCGTTGTTTCTTTTAGTTTCCTTAATTGTAGCACAATTAACTATTTTTGTCAGTTTATCGGGCCCTAAACTTTCAGAGCCATTTTGAGGCCCTAAATGATGGTTTTATAGAAGACAAGAAAACTTGTATCCAAAGGCAATGATCTACACTAGAAATTTGTCATCCTCAAAAAAAATTCTAACGAGCTATTATACACGTCAAACAAAGATCATATGCCAAAGTTACAACCCTAGGAAGTTGATATACAAAGTAACCCCAACTGGGCACACACACTTTTGGTGCTTCATCTCCTAGGGTTAGGGTTTTTTATGTTTAGGCTTTTCCATTATTTATAAATGATAAAAGGGCATTTGAGCCTCATTGTAACACAATTCAGAAGGCATATAACCATCACATCTCTTCTCAGAGATACGCTACCATCACTGGACTAGTTTATTTCCATTTTGCATGTAAATAGTTTGAGTATTTGTTATTAATGAATTGAAGTATATTTTTTTCTATAGCTTTGTGTTCCTATTTAAGTATGTATTTCATTTCGTTCCTGCATAAATATGGACCATGACGAGAGTTGGTTGTGGCATCGAAGACTATGACATATGAACTTTGATCAGATTGACAATTTGGGAAAGAAGAATGTTGTTAGAGATCTACCAAATCTTTCAAAACCTAAGAATATTATTTGCAAGTGCTATTAGATTGGTAAGAAAATGAAAGTACCATTCAAGTCCAAGGAGAACTCATTAACCAGGCCATTATAATTAGTACATATGGACTTATGTGGTCCTTCAAGAACTCAGACACCTTCATGTGAACTATATTTCATGCTTATCATTGATGGTTTCAGCAAAATGATATGGGTTGCATTCCTTGGAGAAAAATTAGAAGCTTTTGAAAAGTTTAAAGACTTTAAAGCCATGGCTGAAAATGAGATAGATTGTAAAATCAAGTGCATAAGGTCAAATAATGGAGGTGAGTTTTCTTCAAAGAAATTTCATGATTTTTGTAAGAAACATGGCATCAAAAGACAATTTACCGTAGCAGGGACTCCACAATGGAATGATGTAGTAGAGAGAGCCAATAGGTCAGTTCACCAGTTGGCCAGAGCCATGATGGTAGAAATAAATATTCAAAAAATATTTTGGGTTGAATCTATTCACACAGTAGTGGTGGTTCTCAATAAATCACACCTCATACCAAGCAATGATAAAACTCCATATGATCTTTGGTATGGAAAACCTGCAATAGTCAAGCATTTCAAAGTATTTGGAAGAAATTGTTATATCAAAATGAATGAAAAAAAATCTTGGTAAGTTTGGTGAAAGGGTTGATGAAGTTGTTTTTTGGATACTCTCATAATAACAAGTGCTATAGTTGATACAACATCAATACAAAGAGGATAATCAATTGTCTTGATGTTAAAATTCCTGAACATATTGATTTAAAGACACTCAACCAGTAAATATCATGAGAAGGATGATGATCCATTTTCTAAAGAATACCATGAAGAATATCCCAATCCTTAATCCAAAGATCCTGCAAGGTATGTGCAAAAACACCACCCAACTCACCAAATTGTTGGTGATTTAAATTTAGGTGTGCAGACAAGAATAAGGTTGTTAAATCTCCCTACTCAAATGCATGTAGGTTTGTTATCTATGATTGAACCAAATATTTTTCTTAATCCAAACAAGATGATAATTGGTTAAAATCCATGCATGAAGATCTTGATTAGATTGAGAAAAATTAGACACGCGAGCTTATTCTTAGACCAACAAAAAA
Source organism: Pinus taeda (assembly GCA_000404065.3). NCBI lineage: Eukaryota > Viridiplantae > Streptophyta > Pinopsida > Pinales > Pinaceae > Pinus > Pinus taeda. The sequence continues at coordinate 117,142 of APFE031671458.1, read as the reverse complement.
TAATGTGATAGGCACGAAATGGGTTTTTAGGAAAAAATTGAATGACCATGGTGAAGTGGTAAGAAAAAAACAAGATTAGTTTTCAAAGGCTATGCACAAATTGAAGGTTTGGACTTTGATGAAACCTTTTCTCCTATAGCTCGATTATAGGCAATACACATGTTTTTTAAAATTTATTAATTTCAAGAAATTCAAGATATATTAAATGGATGTCAAATCTACTTTCTTGAATGGAGAATTGTAGGAAGAAGTCTACATTTAGTAGCCGAATGGTTTTAAGTTGTTAGATAATCCTGATTATGCTTACAAGATGAAAAATGCCTTCTGTGGTCTTAAGGAAGCCCCATGGGGTTGGTATTCCAAGTAGTACAATTATTTGCTCAAGTATGGTTTTAAAAGAGGAAAATATAATAGTAATTTATATGTGAAATCTAATGATGCAAAATTCTTAGTGGTGGTTATCTAAGTTGATGATGTTATTTTTTCGAGTGATTTAAATTCTCTAACTTGTCAGTTTGTAGCTAATATGAAGACCAAAATTGAGATGTTTGTGCTTGTAGAACTTTTTTATTTCCTTGGTTTATAGATTGTACAATCTTCTAACGAAATTTTATCTCATGAAGCAAGTATCTCAAGGAAGTTTTGAATAAATTTGGCATGTAGGAATTTTCATTAGTAAACACTCCAATCGTTACTAGATGCAAACTCAACAAGGTTGATGGGTCACCAAAGATGGATAAGACTTTATACCTTAGTATACTCCTAGAACCTCACCTTCGTCTCCATGGTATTATACTTCTCAATGTAGTGTTCCATATCCAGGGTATTATCCTCCCCAATATGTCATTCCTCCTTTTCATCCATATCAAAACCAACCTCCTGAGATGGGTGATCCATATTTCCATCAACATCCTCAATATCCTCCATACCAAAATCAATTCAGTTAATCCTATCCACCTCTACCACAACCACAACCATTTCAAAGACCTACTCCCACTGAAATACCTACACAACCATTTACAATCCCAAGAAATTAAGTAACTCGACCCACTTACAATGCTATGATACAAAATCTCCAAACAAATCCTCTTTATTCAAATGATATTCGTCTTGGATCGGGAAGAGTATTGCAAAGAAGAGATTCTCTTACTTCTATTGAAGAAAAACATCCAAAAATAAGAAGATCCAAAGGATACTAAAGGATCATGGTGCACATTGGATGGAGAGCAGCCATTAGAGCCTGATATTGAAGAATTTATGCTATGCTTATCATAAAATCCTTTATGTGTTCAAGGGACTAATAAGAAAATAGTAGAAGATTTGAATCACATGGAAGAAGAAGACATACAGAATGATCTAGGTAAGAAAGTGAACTAAGGGCATCACAACTATATTTAACTTGGTTTCTAACAATCACTAAGCAGGAGCACCACTCTCTTCAATAGTGTTTGACATCATCAAAGTCAAAGCAGTTGGTCTCTCATATTCAGGTACATGTCAAAGCATATATTTCGAGCCTACACATGAGTTTATCTATCATCTTGTTATGCAAATGGATCCATTGGAAGTATTCCTATATTTGAAAGATTATTTTTTTTCAAGTAGAGTAAGATAAAGGAATAAAAGGAAAAGAAGGGAAAATAAAGGAAACTAAAATAAGAGGAAAAATAAAATCTTAGGCGGAAACCTCCATTGAGGCACCTGAGATTGGCTCACTAATTTAAAACCTCCATGAGGCAGTGAGTGGCTTGGGAATAAAAAAAGAGGAAAAATGAAAAATATCATACGTGAAAAACTCCTTTGAGGCATTTAGGCAAACTTGTTAGTTGAAAACCTCATTGAGACAACTAGTAGGCCTAGAAGAAAGTGAAAAAAATGAAAAATGAGATGGAAAAAAATTCTTTTCTCTAGGTATCTCTCTTTGATATATGTAGGGTCTTCCCAACTTTCTCAAGCAACTAAAAATTGATTAGGGAAGAAAGCATCTAGTCAAGGGTAGTCAACATTGCATTAGGGGAATTTTGAGGTCTAAAATGGGCCTCCTAAGAAAATTATACAACGAAAATAAACTTTATAAGAACCAATAGGATTCAAGATGACGATGTCAACCATGGGAGATGATTAACTATTTTTGGAGTAAAAAAAGTAAAAAAGTTAAAAAAAAAATAAAATAATAAAACTACTTTTTCAACTCGTATTTTCAACTTATCTCCCTATGGGTTTACTCAAATTTTGAGGAGCAACACTTGTTGGATGCAAAATTTGATTCCTCATCCAAGGAGTACCCATTTTGCATGCTTTTGATGAACCTTACTACATGAAAAATGAGAAATACATAAGAAAAATGTGATTGCAATCACACTTTTAATGTATTTCTCATTTTTCATATAGTAAGGTTCATCAAAAGTATGCAAAATGGGTACTCCTTGGATGAGGAATCAAATTTTGCATCCAACAAGTGTTGCTCCTCAAAATTTGAGTAAACCCATAGGGAGATAAGTTGAAAATACGAGTTGAAAAAAATAGTTTTGTCTTTTTTTCCCTCTAAAACTTGATGATGTAATCTAATATTATTTTATTATTTCCACTATTATTTTATAATTTCCTTTGGAGGCCCATTTTATACCTCAAATTCCCCTAATGAGTTTTCCACCTCCTCCACCAAGATGCTCTAACATGGCTAAGAAAAATTCCATACATGTCTTGTTATTTTCATAATGAATCCCCATGTCATTTCACATCATTCCTAAGCCTTTCCCATTCAGTTTCCTCATTGTCCTAAAGTGCTACAGAAACAATGTTTTTGGCTACAGGGTTTCCAAAATACACAAGGCATAAATTGTTTTTACCATATCTCGAAAACCATGTATCCGTTGGTGAATCTGTTTCATGGGGAGATGCATAGGGATTATAGTAACATGCTCAAGAAATTTCAATAAATTAAAGTGCATATTTTTCGATAAATTGGTCAAGATAACTTTTAGCCATTTTCTATTTTTCTCGAGATTCGTGCATCCATTGGCCAAGGTTTTTTATGGGGAGATGCATAAGGATGATGGAAACATTCTAAAAAAAATTCAAGTGAATCTAATCTACTATTTTAGAGATATGGATTAAACAATTATGCTATAGGATTTTCCAAGAACTACTACAAGATTAACAGAGTGATAAAAGATTGACACAAAGTGCTACAAGATTGACTCAACATGTTAGAGGAAAGCCCAGAGAGCTATAAAGAGCCTGATTTTGAGAAAAATCATCACCCAGACCTTAGAATTCAAGGGGGAGCATCAATGGGAGGGTAAGTACAAATGTTTCCTTGCCACCTCTTGACAAAAAGCCTGAAAAACATTTCATTCTTTTAAACAATATATCCTGTAACAATTTATGGTAGAAATTTTGGCATGAAAATAGAATGAAGTATATGTGTTGAGTATGGTGAGAGAAGGAAATGTAGTCTTTTTGAGTTGTGTTATGAAACCTGCCCTTTTCTAAGTAGTTCCAACAAATCATTCCTTCCTTATTTCTGCCTCAATAGCTTAATTACAGTTGAATTTTTATTAACCCTATAACAAAAAGAAAGGATGTGTTCTTCCAACTTTGGGAGAATCATGGGGTGGATTACAACCAAAAAGAGAAGAAATTGAAGGAACCCTTGCATTATTCATTCCAAAACTTCTGCAGGTACAAAAATGTTCCAATGAGAGTCAATGAAGGATAACACATTCAGAGGAGCAACATCAAAATTCACCTTCATACACTCCCATTTATTTCTCTGTGTCCACTCCATCCATCCCTTAACCTCTCCAAGCTTTTCCACACCATTATCTAGCCTCTGACACCTAATTCTATGAATATCACATATTACTACAAGATTGTTCCAAAATTGCTATAGGATGTTGATCTACATTAAAAAAGGAACATATTGAACTTTTTTCACTCAAGAACATGGGAGAGGGTCCATAAGAGCCCTACCATCCATCCACTACACTAGATGTCACATTTTCTTTCACCTTTCTTCCCATTACCATCCATTAATATCCTTGCCCTTCATCTCTTTTACAACATTTTTCATCACAAAAGAGCTCAGATCCTTTTCCATCATAGAAGGGCTCTATTTCCATCATCAGCAATTTTTTCATGAATTTTCAACATTATTGCAAGCAATACTTGGAGAGAATTTTGATCCTAAGGACTATGTGTGACTATTATAGGAAGGTGCATAGTCCTATAGCGACGTCCATAAACCCTATAGGATCACTTTTGAAGCACAAGAACAAGAAATTTGAACATCATGAATCTTTAGGAGACTCCAACACTGTTCCTCTTCAGTTATAATATCCTTGATCAAAAACAAAAGAAACATGTGATCCATGGTGGCACCTATGTTTTCATCATATGAATCATGGAAGTTCAAAAAAAAATGAAAAAAATTCAAGCCAATGAAAAGGATTGATGAAAGTGACATTTTGTACCTCAAAGAGTAATCAAAAAAATTCATCAATGTTGTAGCAGCCTCATGCAAGCATCAACTATTCAATCATCGACCACAACAATCACATTAGGAGCATCTCAACCATGGAGAAATAAAAGAAACAACAAAAAGCCTAGAAGACCTCCAGAAATAAGGCTATCAACATTAAGACCTCCAGCAGATTATCACATGCATCTTCAGTATCATCAAAGGCATCCTCCATGTCTACATCAACATCTTGCACACACAAAACAAAACACTCATGGTAAGGCACATGTATGCAACTCTCTAACCTCACCTTTAAATTTACGTATTCTAGCTTGAGAAAACATTAAAAGTATGAGAAGGAAAGATATTTTATAGCCAAACTTGATATCAAGAACTTGGTCTTATCTAGCAAGTCACTTAACTTTTCTCTAAAGGACAACCACGCAGGTGGGAGATAAATGAGACAAAAGTGAAAGAAGACTTAATAAAGTGGGAGGTTATCATGAAGTTCAAAAAGTAGTTGGGGGGCAGTTCACTTAACTCAAAGAACTCCAAGATTATTTTGCATGAAATATCATTAAAGAAAAGAAAGAAAAATAAAAATATGGGTGAGGCCAACTTACTTAACTCAAAGCTTTACATGTAATGTTGTTTAAAAAAAAGGGAGAGAGAAGAATATTAAAAAAAAAAAGTAAAAATAAAAATAAAATGGTGGAACCACCACCTCTTGTCATGAAAATTGGCTTCTACAAGATACTAACAAGCTGCTATAAGATCATGTAGGCTACTATAGGATACAAACATGTTGCTACAAGATGTTACAAGACTGCTACAAGATGCCCTGTATTGCTACAAGATTGCATCTAAGGGTTCTAAAAGCAGCTTCAAGGTGGGAGAAGGAAGTATAAAGTTGTAGAAGAGTGTAATGGTCTTTACTAAGCCCACAGAAACCGAGGAAGAAATGAAAGAGAAGATAGAGATACATGCAAAGAAAAATAGAGACAAGAATAGATAAAATAGAGTTGGTTGAGCTTCATTTATCATCAACAAAGGTTCAAATTGTCAACAACACATATAGAGTCTCAAGAGACTTGAAAAGATGTTGAAACACCAAGAAGACTAGCTAAGAAGAGAAAGGAGGGAGTAGAAGACCCCATGATACACAAAGAAATGAAAATAATTGAAGAATATGTAGGCTTCTACCCAGCAGGGGAAGCTACATCCACATCAGTATGGGGTGTTATAAAAGATATACATGAAGAAAAACATATCAAGGAAGATGAGTAGGTTTCTTAGAGGATGAGAAATAGTTTCAGTAGGGTTGTATAATGGGCCTCCAAATTAGACACATATTGAGTCCCATATAACCTTTCTTAGGCACATAAAGGCTATATTAAATCTCTCCTTCTACACTTAATAATGTGTTTTTTTATCTTTAATATGTTCTTAGGAGGTTTAGAGATAATTTCATATTATGTGCTTAATATTATTTATTTTTTTAGAATATTGAGAGAATTTTGAGTAAATTCTGAATGAGAGAATCTAGGGACTTATTCTCTGCCAATAAATGAATGGAATATTATGAAGTTATTGATTATATTTTGAAGCTCCATTGATTGAGAAAATGTATGGATGTGTTCCCCACCAAAAGAGGATCTGGAGTTTAACTGGATTACAGAGGATCTATCCTCCTTGGAATTCGAAATCAATCAGGAAACCAGATCAAAATTTTTAGGTAATTGGATGGAAACAATCCCCCTCTTCAAGGAGGTTTCCCCTCAAGTATTTTGTATAAATAAAGGGTCCTAACATCCCAATGGGGAGTTTGAATTAGTGGAAAATAGATTTTGAGGAGTAGTAGACTTATTTGCCTAGTATTTTGTTATGTATTATTTTGACAGTGAATGAAAGCTATCTTATTTTCAGTTTGATCCATATTTAGAGGGTTGAGTCCTCCTGGGTTAGGTCCCAAACCATAGGCTCTAGTATCTCTCCTTTATGTATTTTATTCACGCATCTTCTTTTTTGTATCTAGCTAGCAATATTTTCTTTCTTTTCTAGTTGAATTCATTTATGAGAAAATTGCTTGCACAGGTATGTAAATCACATATCTTGTGGGAAGTGTGGTTGGAGATGTTGCATTTGCAAGACAAAAATATATAGTCACTTTCATTTGCAGAATTTAGACCTTGATTATTTTTTTTCTTGCATCTTTGTTTTTTGGAAACTAGTGATTGGTTTAGCAGTTTTCTTTGAGCACATCAAGTATAACCTATAGTGGTTGTAGGCCTTGTGCATATTTCCAAATAGGTTGTCTTTCAATGCAATGGTTAGATTTCCAATAAAATTCAACTCATCTTTTTTCTCTCATTTCAATTTTCTGCAATTTACATTGCTAACATGTTTTAATTGTTTGGCAAAATAGAGTAACTTATTGTGGTGTGAAGGTACTATTTTTGATATGTAGGGTTGGAACTGTCAGTAAAAATCTTTATCCCACCACTATATTCCTTTCTTGAAACTCAAAAACCCCCTCAAATAACTGTTCACCAAGCACATCTCTAGGTTATTGAAGGCCACTGTGTGCATTGGTTTCTGTGTAAGATGGGCCCCTGAAGGGTACTAGAATTGGAAAGGTCTCATAAAACCTTCATTTACCCACCACTACCTTTCCCTACATTCAAATTTCCATTTCCACCCTCACAATGCTCACGGATTCAATCTTGTAGCAAAACAAGGCAATTATGCAGCACTCTGTCTCGATCCTATAACACCATGAAACAAACCTCCAATGCATTTTGATTTGATCCAAAACACTCTTGAACACCCATAGGAACTTTATAATTATCATAAAACCATAAAATTAATAAATGGTTTCATAGACCTATAGGAACTCTGCCTTGGCTAATAAAATAGTTAAACAATCATTCCCAACTATCATATAGCAAAACAATAGTAATTTTCAAATACTCTTTAGGATATGTTAATGAGGCTCTTTTGAGTTGATTCCATTTTTATTGAGTCCTAAAAGCATTCTAATTAATAGAAAAGATAACCCCGTATCATTTTAACTTGATCAGATTAGGAATTTGGTAGGTTAACTATCTCACTAGTTCTAGAATTTCTAGTTTTCATAGTAGTAATTTTATGCTATTTTTTAACACTTGTTAACAAGGTTATTATTGGGTGTTTCCACTTGGATTGGAGTTCTAGGACATCCTACATAATAAAAAAAATTACCCCATCTCATTTGAATTTGATTTTCTTGGGAAATTGGCAAGCTAAATCGAGAGACAAACATCTTGTAGCAATCTTGTATCAATCATGTAGCAATTTGATTCCGAGATCTTTCTTGCCTAGATTCAGTAAAAAATCATGGTAGAAGTATATTTATAGCCTATTAATTCTCTTAGGCCATTTTGGTTGATCTTAGGATTGATAGGTCTCCATTTAGCTCTCAAACTACTTGCTTCTTGAATGTTGATTTCTGCAATTAGTTTAGATTTTTTTTTTTCTGCAATTTACTTTATGAAAAGTGTGATTTCCTTCTTGCAAGCATAATATAGGAATTTCATTTCCCTCAAAATATAATATATTTACTTTAATTTCATCTCCTCTCCAGCAAGATAGATTAGATTTTCTTAGTTTTAATTATTCTATATTTCCTTTCTGCCATTTACTTTCCAATAAAAATAGAATTATAGAATTATTTCATTGTCTTCTTTCATTTGCATAAAAGGGATTCAGACTAGGAAGTGGAAGGTGTCTGTTGCACATTCAGTACTGACCCCTCTTAAGTTTATATGAACGTTAGGTTGATAATTTAGGTCGACAACCTCAGGAGTTACAACATTCTTGTTGCAATACTAGGGCCCATCACTAATCCTATTTGGAAGCTTGCGCTAGATACATTGATTTCATTGTAGATGTCGATTTCTAATCCTATTTGATTGGTTGCACTAAATGCATTTATTTTAGTATAGATGCTGACTTCTAATCCTATTTGATTGTTTGCACTAGTTGCATTGATTTCAATGTAGATGTTTATTTTTGATTTGATGTAATTAGATGTATGATCCTCATTAATTTCAAAGTAATTGGATTAATATTGTGCATTGGTTTCAGTGTAAGAACAAAAAATTATTGATGACGTGCATTGACTTCTGTGTTATAGTAATTCAACCATGAATAAAATACTTGAATTTTCACCCTAAATAAAATGTTCACTTCCCCAAATGTTTGCATCTTGAAACTATAAACTATTTGTAATTAGCTACATTTTTATTATTTCCATTTTCCATTATTCAACATTGTTAGTCACTTTGCGTTCAAGCAAGGTAATAGAAAACAAATACCATTGAAAATTACAAGGGGTATAACACTCCATAAGTCACAATGATTGACTTTGGAGAAAGATACTATTAATATTGGAGAGCAAGAGAGACAAGGTATGACATTTCCTATAATAGCTGAGTTAAATATTTGAAAGATATATGATTTCAAATGCCCTTTTCATATGATCATTATGAAAATATGGCAAAACTAATAGGTGTGACAATAAAAACAAAAGAACAAAATATTTTGACAATGATCACAGTGAAGACTGTTTGTAATTGGCTACATTCTTATTGCGTCGAGAGGTGCTTTACAATCCAGTATAGGGTGTATGTGTAGGTGTCATTTAAGTAAGTAAACATTTTAAAATGTCAACTTAATTAAATAATAATAAAACATTAATAATAATATAGAGCCTAGTATTAGGGATGAATTAAACATTAAATTGCTCAATAATAATAAAAATTAAAAGTAATAAAAATATTAAATTCATTTGTTATATTTTTAATTAATAAGATCATGAACAATTTTTGGATAATAAATCATAATATCATGGCCAATACCATCGGTTTAAGAAACCATGGACTTCTAGGATTGGTTATTAATTTATGGATCTAGGCTTTAAATATTTTGTTCAATACAATGGGTCCATAACATGGCTTATCAATACCACTGCCCAACCATAACTATTCACAATCAAAATATTTTTTTTAATTTATTTTGTAACATTTTTTAAAATAAATTTAAAAGCAAAAGGATATAATTACTTTGAGGTATATCTAAGCCTCCATCCTCACGACTATTAAAAATACTCCAAGAGATTAAATCAAGGTTTCAATAAAATTAAAAAGGATAATATTTTTAATACATACATAAACTGAAATATAATATAAATAATATTATAAATAACCACGATAGATCCATATTAACTAAGGATCCAAGTGATGAGATAAATAAAAGTGACTAACAATAATAGAGAAAATATCCTGCATGATTCTTTTAAGTTTTTTATTATCATATTTTCTTGGCATCATTGATCCAAAAAAATAGGCTTAATATTTTAAAAGCCAATTGAGATCTTTTTAATTTGAAACTTTCTTAAATATGATACAATGATCAATTGGGGGGAGAGAGAGAGAGAGAGATATGGATGGGGATAGAGGTGGGGAGGGGGGAAAGAGGGATGTGAGTGAGAGGGGAGGGGAGAGAGAAGTAGAGAGAGAGGGAGAGAGAGAGGGAGAGAGAGAGGGAGAGAGAGAGGGAGTGAGGGATGGAGGAGACAAGGGAAGAGAGAGAAAATGAGAGGAGTAAGATAGGGAAAGAAGCGAGAGAGATAGAGAGGGAGACATAGATATGGGGGAGAGAGGTGGAGAGAGAGAACGAAGGGAGATAGTGACATATTTGGAGGGTGCAGAGAGAGAGTAATCAGGGGAAGAGATAGAGAGAGGTAGGACAGAAAGGGATTGAGAGGAAGGAAGAGAGGGAGGACTTGAGAGAGATAAGGATAGAGAGAGGGGAAGAGAGAGATAGAGTTGGAGGGGGGAGAGAGGGAGGGAAGAAGAAAGACATACAAAGATAAAGGTGGAAAGAGAGAGGGAGTGACAAGGGAGAGAGGGAGAGATAGTGAGAGAGAGAGAGAGAGAGAGAGAGAGAGAGAGAGAGAGAGAGAGAGAGAAAGAGAAGGAGAAGGAGAAGGAGAGAGAGAGGGAGAGAAGGGGAAGAGAGAGAGGAAGGTAGAGAGAGATAAATATATACGGAGAGAGAGTGTGTATGTTTTGGGGGTTAGAAGGAGAGACAAAGGGATATAGAGATATACATGGATAAGATAGAAACATAGAGAGGGAGGGAGGAAGAGAGATATATATGAAGAGAGAAGGGGAAGAGAGAGTGAGGAAGAGGAACAGGGAGGGGGAGAGAGAGAGAGAGAGGGAGAGAGTGTGTGTATGTTTGGGGGGTGAGATAGAGAGACGAAGAAGGAGAGAAAAAGGGAGTATAGATATAGATGGAAGGGGGAGAGAGGGAAGGAGAGAAAGAGATAAAGAGAGGGAGGGAAGAAGAGAGATAAATATGGAGACAAAAGGGGAAGAGGGGCATGGGGGAAGAAGAGGGGTGGAGAGATAGTTAGATAGATATATAGATATGGATAGAGAGTGTTTATGTTTATGGGCTAATACAGAGCGACAAAGAAGGAGAGACAGAGGGAGATAAAGATATAGATGGAGAGGGTGGAGAGGGTGGAGAGGGAAGAAGAGAGACAAAGAGAGGGAGGGAGGAATCGAGATAGATATGGAGAGAGAGAGCATAACATGTGTTTGAGGGGTGATATATAGAAAAATAAGAAGAGTTGGATGGAGGTATAAATATAAATGGCATCGGGAGAGAGGGAATAATAGGCACACATATACACATGAAAATATATAATTTGAATCTATAAAGTCAATAATATTTTGGTTTTTCACTGAAATAGATGCATTGATTTCAGTGTAGTTGTTAATATCTAATCCTACTTGGTTTCTTGCACTATATGTATTTATTTCAATGTAGACTCTTGATTTCTAATCCTATTTGATTGTTTTCACAAGATGCATTGATTTCAATGTAAATGTTTATTACTAATCCTATTTTATTGTTTTCACTAGATGGACTAATTTCAATATGAATTTGGATTTCTAATCATATTTGAATATTTACACTAAATGCATTGGTTTTATTATAAATGTGGATTTCTAGTCCTATTTGATTATTTACACTAGATGCATTGATTTCAGTGTAATTGTTGATTTCTAATCCTATTTGAAATCTTGCACTAGATGCATTTATTTCAGTGTAGGTGTTGATTTTAATCGTATTTGATTGCTTGTACTAGATGCATTGATTTCAATATAAATGTTTATTTATAATCCTATTTGATTGTTCACTCTAGATGCATTGATTTCAGTGTATATGTGATTTTTGATTTGATGTGTAAGCATACAAAATTGTTGATTACATGCATTGACTTATGTGTTACAATAATTCAATCATAAATAAAATACTTGAATTTTCATCTTAAGAAATGTTTTCTTCTTAAAATTGTAACCTATTTGTAATTGGCTACATTCTTATTATTCCCATTTTCATCATTCAACGTTGTTAGTCACTTTGTATTCAAGTGAGGTAATAGAAAATAACTACCATTGAAAATTACTTGGGGCTTAAAACTCTATAAGTCACAGTGATTGGCTTTGGAGAAAGATACTATTAATATTGGAGCAAGAGAAACTAGGTATGGTGCTTTTTTCTAGTAGTCTGAGTTTTCCAGAGATTACATCAGTTTTTACTAGTGCCTTGAGAAATCACGACCCAAGGAACGCTAAGCCATCGAAATCAATCGGGAATCACACCCGACCTGGGCCACACCGAGAATTAACATGGTTGGATTTTGTTTCCCATAGGGTTCTGAACCGACAACCTTCACATCATAGAGTGACGTGACATTTCACTCCATCACCTTCTATTCTACACTCCATGGGTGAGACAAGGTATACTGTTTACTACAATAGCTCGAGTTAAATATTTGAATGCTATATGATTTGAATTGCACTTTTCATATGATCATTATGAAAAGATGGAAAAGCTAATAGGTGTGACAATAAGAATAATAGAAGAAAATAATTTTAGATTGGGCACAATGAACATTGTTTTTAATTGAATACATTATTATTATTCACATTTTCTATTATTAAACATTGTTACATTGTCATTTTGCATTCAAAAATTTTATTTCATCATATTTTATCATTCAAGTTATTAACAAACTTTATCATCTCAAAAAACTGAGATAATTGAGAAAATGTAAAATTAAATTAATCGAATTAATCTTAGACATCTTTAACATATTTAAAATGTTCATAATAATAAGATGTTCAACAAATTTTGTATGATACTGCATGACTGAAAACAACTTAAATCTATCTCAACCCCAGATCCATAAAGCACCAAGAAGGATTAAATCTCTCAAGCTGCAAACATTTCCTCAAGTTTTACACTCAAAAAAAAGGTTTGCACCTCAAAATATTTCATCCCTCTTGCCACTTGATAGATCTGGAGTTAAGATGAATCTAGGCTAGTTGATTTAATAAAACGATAAATATGGAGAAAAATTCCATACATCACAAAATTAATGTCTAATTCAAAATGTCATTTGTCTATAAGACTAGCCAAGATCCATCTAATTCTGGATCTATCATGCGTCGAGAGGGATCAAATCCCTCAAGGTGCAAAACTTATTTTTGGAATGTAGAGTTTGAGGAAAGGTTTGAACCTCAAGGGATTCGATCCCTCTCAACAAATGATAGATCCAGAGTTAGATGGATATAGGTTGGTTCTAGTTGAGGGCATCAATGTCACATTTTTATATTATCATTATTATGTATATGTTTGAGATAAACTTCATACTTCGAAATTTATATTATGTTTTCTTTGCTTCACATGACCCTATCATTCTCTTATTTAATTTAGTCTATGTTGCTTGCCTTGAATGGTTTGTAAATCTCTATTTAGATGCTTTAAGTGGTTTGTGCATTTATGTGTTTGGATTTGGATGGTAATTTTTGTGAATGTTATAGTTGTTGTGTTACATTTCTATATGTGTATGTAATTTTTTGTTAGTAATTAGTTGTTGATGAAGGAGGGAAAAAATATTGTTAATAGTTTGCAAGAGGATTGAATCTACACTCTATTTCATTTAATTTTAGGTATCACAACTTTTAACAACTAATTAATTCTTAATAGTGTCTCTCCAAGTATTTATAAATATATCTTGAAGAGTTGTTGTAATAATTTTCTATGTCAATATTACTCTTGAAATAATATATACCTTGAATAGTAGTTTTAATAATTTGTTGCATCAAGATTACTCTTGAAATAATTTGTTTCTTTGCTAATGTTAAAAAATTTAATGATGAAAAATGATGAAATAAAAATTTTGAATGCAAAGTGACAATGTAATAGTGGTGAACGATAGAAAATGTGAATAATAATAATATAGTCAATTACAAATAGTCTTCATTGTGATCAATCTAAAGCTATTTTCTTCTACTATTCTTATTGTCACCCATGTTAGTTTTGCCAAGTTTTCATATCAATTATATGAAAAGGGATGTTGAAATCATAAATTGTTCAAATATTTAACTCGAGCTATTGTAGTAGACATCATATCTTGCCTCTTTTGCTCTCTAATATTAATAGGTTACGTTACTATAATAAAAAAATCAATGCACATTATCAATAATTTTTTTTGTGCTTAGACTGAACCCACATTGTTAATCCAAACACTTTAAAAATAATGTACCATCATACATCTAGTTACATCAAATCATAAATCGACATCTACACTGAATCATCTAATGCAAGCAATAAAATAGGATTAGAAAACATCATCTATACTGAAATCAATGCATCTAATGCAAGCAATCAAATAGGATTAGAAATCAACATCTACACTAAAATAATTTCATCTAGTGAAAGAAATCAAATATAATTAGAAATCAACATCTACATTGAAATCAATGCATCTAGTGAAAGAAATCAAATAGAATTAGAGAACATATACACTGAAATCAATGCATCTAGTGCAAGAAATCAAATATAGTTAGAAATCAACATCTAATTCCCTCTCTTCCCCCACCATATACATCTAGATATCCCTACATATCTCCTTATTTGTCTCTCTATATCACCCCCCCAAACACTCACACACACACACTCTCTCTCTCTCTCCATACCTATCTATATATCCCTCCCTCCCTTTCTATATCTCTCTTCTTCCCTCTCTTCCCATTCCATTTATATGTCTATCTCCCTTTGTCTCTCCTTTGTCTCTCTATATCACCCCCAAAACATACACACTCTTTCTCCATATCTATCTATCTCTCCCTACCTCTTCCTCTCCCTATGCCTCTATCCTCCCCTTCTCTCTCTCCCCCCTTCTCTCTCTCTTTCCTCTTGCTCTCCTCTCTTAATCTCCCTTATCACTCCCTCTCTCTCTCCACCTTTCTCTCTCTATGTCTTTCTTTGTACCTCCCTCTCTCCCCCCTCCAACTCCATCTTTCTCTCTCCCTTTCTCTCTCCTTCTCTCTCTCATATGCTCTCTCTCTTCATTACTCTCTCTCTCCCTTTCTTTCCCACCTCCCTCTATCTCTCCTCCTCATCTCTCTCTCTCTCTCTCTTCACCCTCCAACTCTATCACAATCTTCCTCCCTCTCTCCTTCTCTCCCCTCCTCTCCCCTGCTTCTCTCCATCTTTCCTTCTTTGTCTCTCTATCTCACCCCTAAACATACACACTCTCTCTCGAGATCTCCCTTATCAATCCCTCTCTCTCTCTCCACTTTTCTCTCTCTATGTTTTTCTTCTTCCCTCCTTCTCTCCCCTTCCAACTCAACCTCTTTGTCCCTCCCTCTCTCCTCCTCTCTCTCAATTCCTCTCATCCTTCCTCTCTCCCCATTTCTCTCCTACCTCTCTCTTTGCCCTCTAACCCTATCATTATCTCCCTCCATCTCTCTTTTTCTCTCTCCCCCTCACTCATTCCTCTTCTTCTATCTCTCTTCGTTCCTCCTTTCCCCTCCTTCGATTTATCTCCTTTAGTGCAAACAATCAAATAGGATTAGAAATCACCATATACATTGAAATCAATGCATCTACTACAAGAAATATTCTTCCCTCTCCCCCTTATCTATATCTATATCTCCGTCCATCTATCCTTTTTTGTCTCTCTATATCACCCCCCTAAACACACTCTCTCTCTCCATCTCTATCTATCTCCCCTCCTCCATCCCTCTCTTTAATCTCTTATTTTATCCTTCTTCACTTTTCACGTCTTATTCTTCTATCTTCCCTTCAATTACAAAGAATATTAACTATGGAGATAATTTTATTTGTAGTTTATTTTATCTATATGATTATTTTGATTTTTGTTTAAGCCACAAATCAGTTATTTTTATTATTCTTATTTTATTAGATATGACATAATTACACATATTTCATACTTTACACATATTCTTCATATTAGACTATAAAATAAGTCTCATAGCAAAAATAAAAATAAGAAACAACATATAAACTATGATTTTGATTATGAATAAGAAAAAGTCGCTAGTCAGTTACTTACAATAATAATTTCAAGCGCGCTTAGCTTATTTTCGTGATAATTGTGTTATACAATAGACAAAATTCTGTTAGCCCCTATAATACTAGTGTAACCCCTTATTGTTAATAGTACAACCCCCCTTATTATATTGATGTACCCATGTAGTCCCCATATTGTTATTATTGTGCCCCATAGAAGCCCACCATTATTATTATTGTGCCCTTACATTATTATTGTTTTGTCGGCTTTGATTATATTATGACCCCTTAGACTCCTATATATAGAAAGGTGGTCTTGTCATTTGTATCATCCAAGAATTGTTCATTTCTATAATGTAAAGGAGGTTTCCCCCTTGAAGAGGCTAAATTCTAAGGCATTTATCTCTCTTTTCTATCCTTTTGTGAGCTGGTTTCATAACATTTGTTATCAGAGCTTTGCATTCTAGGGTTTAGCTACTCCAAACAGGTCATCATGGGATTTTTGCTATAACTCTTTCGCTACAAAATTTCAGAAGCTACAGCAAAATCCCATTTGATACGAAATTGGTTTGAACATTAGCTCTGAATTTCAGATCCTGTCTCTATATTTTCGTAGATGTAGTATGAGGAAGTTAGGGTTTTTGCAAACCCCCGAATTACATTCCAAACAAGTCACTGTGGGAAACTCATCATAACTTTCTTCTGAGCAACCAATTGAAATTTCGTAAGAAGTTACAGAAAGAGGATGGACTATAGTTTTCTGTGCATAGTTTTCAAATCCAAAGGTCGAAACAGTGACGTGTGGCACGTCGTACAAGTTTTCTCTACTAAAACATTATATAATCAGGTCATCTTAGGAGATTGGCCTTAACTCTTTCTTGGAGAATCAAATTATGATTAGACTTGCGGGGTTAAAAACAGGACTCAGAGGGCTACTCTAGGAGACAATTTCAAAATTTTGAGATCTGAAAGTACAGAGTTACAGTCATTTCAAGATCAAGCTCATGAAATCAAGGAAAGGTGATATGAGGAAGTTTGATGGAAATGATCCAGTAAATTGGATACTATAGATGGAGAAATATTTCGACCTACATGAGGTACAAATATTACAAAAGGTACATATTGCATCTTCATATTTAGAACCAGATAAACTTTTATGGTATAAATGGCTTTGTTCTTGTAAACCACTTGTTACGTGGTCAATTTTCATGGAGGAAATGATAGCACATTATGAGGATACAAAGAGAAACTCCTTCTTTAGCCGATTGATAAATCTCAAATAAAAGGGTTCAATGGAAGAGCACATTGAGGACTTTCAAAAATTGAATAGAAGGGTAAATTATATTCCAGAGAAGCAAAGGATTGATGTCTTCATAGAGAAATTAAAGGATAATGTTGAACATGAGGTTCGTTTTTGGGAACCTAGTTCATTGGAGGAGGCATTGGGGTTTGCAAGAAAAATTGAAAGCGAAATTATGGAAACAAGGACTCCCACCACTCATGACTATAATTGGGGAAGTGTTTCTTCTCCTATCCTTCCACAACCTACAAGGCTTACACCACAATAATTGGAAGAAAAAAGAAAAAAATGGCTTTGTTACAATTGTGATAGAAAACGCACTAAAGGTCATAAGTGTGCTAAGAGTAAGTTATTTTTACATAGAGTATGAAGAGGAGGAAGAAAAGGATCAAGAAACATCAAAAGAAGAGGATATATACCAGAACCCAACCCCAAAGAAAGAAGAAATGAATCTGACCATATCTTGTAAACCATTGGCAAGAATTACCACTCAAACTCCCAAGATAGAAGGACATATCAAGAAGAAAAAGGTTCAAGAAGTGAAAGATCACATTGAGAAAGAAGAAATGAATCCAACCATATCTTGTAATGCATTGGCCGGAATTATTACTCCTAAAACTATCAAGATAGAAGGACATATCAAGAAGAAAAATGTTCAAGAAGTGAAAGATCACATCGAGCATCAAGAAATGAATCCGACCATATCTTGTAAAGCATTGGAAGAAATTACCAATCCTCAAACTCTCAAGATAGAAGGACATATCAAGAAGAAAAAGGTTCAAGCAGTGAAAGATCACATTGACCATCAACAACAAGTTCTCCAACTTTTAAATGATAATGCCACTTTGGTGCAAAATCAAATGAAACAACAGGTAGATCAACATTGCAATGAAAGAAGCTTTGATGTAAGAGATTGGGTATTTTTATGGTTACATACATACAAACAAATGCCCCTCAAGAAAGGTATTTATGAGAAGGAAATGTTGGCAATGCTACATGCACTTGAAAAATGGAGACCTTACCTAATGGGAAGACACTTCAAGGTAAAAATGAATCATGATAGTATTAAATACTTTTTAGAACAGATATTATCCTCTGAAGAGAAAAAAAATGGGTCACAAAGATGTTGGGTTATGACTTTGAAATCATCTACAAAAAAGGGAAGAAAAATGTCATGGCAGATGCACTCTCAAGAAAGGATGAGGATATGGAAGAATTTTTGTGTGCCATTTCTATTATCCAACTAGATTGGATAAACAAAAGAAGGGATGAATGGAAGAAGGACAAAGAAGTGTGGCCACTCATTCAAAATTTGCAAAAGATCCCAATTCAAACAATATGGCTAAAACTTGACAAGGAAGGAAAAAGCATATTGGAACCTAAAGCATTTACAGAACCAAGAAGTCAATAGCTACGAAATCGATCAATTTCAAAGCATCTCATCAAGTGGAAAAACTTACATGTTGAAGATTTCACATGGAATGAAATTTTTTTTATACAGAAGCATCAAGAACTACTCAAGCGTTGAGGACAACACTTTTTGAAGGAGAGGAGCATGTTAGGCCCCTATAATACTAGTGTAACCCCTTATTGTTATTAGTACAACCCGCTTATTATATTGTTGTACCCATGTAGTCCCTATATTGTTATTATTATGCCCCATAGAAGCCCATTATTATTATTATTGTGCCCTTACATTATTATTGTTATGTCAACTCTGATTATATTATGACCCCTTAGACTCCTATATATAGAAAGGAGGTCTTTTCATTTATATCATCCAAGAATTGTTCATTTGTGTAATGTAAAGGAGGTTGCCCTCTCGAATAGGCTAAATTCTAAGGTGTTTATCTCTCTTTTCTATCCTTTTGTGAGCTGGTTTCGTAACAAATTCACAACATCCAACTCATAAGTGCTCATATGTACGTGGTACATAATTTTAGAGCATGTAATTCCTGAGTAAGAGAGTCATATTCCCTAACAATATTTCCTACATGAACTCGATGGAAATTGCATGCTGGTTTCAATAGTTGAAGGCAATATTACTATTTTCACATTCATATGAAGAAGGAGAAGACGCAGGAGTTGGCTACTGTTGTTGTGATGTTGTTGAGATTGATGATGGAGACGGAGTTGTTTGTAAAGAAGAGATCCTCCCATAGCTCCGACATTTGGACCCAACAAAGAGGGCAGTTCAGTTAACTCAAAGAACTCCAAGATTATTTTGCATACAATATCATTAAGGAAAAAAAAAAGAAAAATAAAAATATGGGTGGCGCCAACTCACTTAAATCAAAGTTTTGCATGCAATGTTGTTTAAAAAAAGGAGTGAGAAAAATATTTAAAAATAAATAAAAATAAAAATAAAATGGTTGAACCACCACCTCTTGGCACACAAATTGGCTTCTACAAGATACTGAAAAGCTACTACCAGATCATGCAAGCTACTACAGGATACAGACATGCTGCTACAAGATGTTACAAGACCTCTACAAGATGCCCTGTATTGCTACAATATTACATCTAAGGGTTCTAAAAGTAGCTTCAAGGTGGGAGAAGGCAGTAGAAAGTTGTATAAGAGTGTAATGATCCTTACTAAGTTCACAAAAACTAAGGAATAAATGAAAGAGAAGACAAAGAGTACATGCAAAGAAAAACAGAGACAAGAATAGATAAAATAGAGTTGGTTGAGCTTCATTTATCATCAACAAAGGTTCAAATTGTTAACAACACATATAGAGTCTCAAGAGACTTGAAAAGATGTTGAAACACCAAGAAGGCTAGCTGAGAAGAGAAAGGAGGAAGTAGAAGACCCCATGATACACAAAGAAATGGAAATAGTTGAAGAATATGTAGGCTTCCATCCAGTAGGGGAAGCTACATCCACATCAGTATGGGGTGTTATAAAAGATATACATGAAGAAAAACATATCAAGGAAGATGAGTAGGTTTCTTAGAGGATGGGAAATAGTTTCAGTAGGGTTGTATGATGGGCCTCCAAACTAGACACATATTGAGTTCCATCTAACCTTTCTTAGGCACATAAAGGATATATTAAATCGCTTCTTCTACACTTTTTTTTTTCTCACTAAATCTAGCTAATCTATAATATTATATACAGGTAAACATTACATGCAAAAAGACAGGCCATCCAGGGCCAACTGTGGCACCTTGGATAGCTTTTCTTGACACAGAATTCGCCCTCGCAGGGGCAGCACCTCTAGGATATACCAAAACATGTGACACAGAGTTGATCTCAGACAGTAATGAAACGGCCTGCGCAGGGGCTTCCAACAAAAAACTCATAGTAGACCTGGCCACGACACATGACAGACAGACACATAATATGAAAAAGAACTGAAAGTATACACACATAGAAATGTAGCATCATCCAGATACCAGCCGAGACCTCTAACTTATACCAGACCCGAGAGAGAGAAAAGTAAGCCGGAGAGTGTCTCTGGGGGTTAATCTTCAGGCTCTTCCTCAATGATGTAGCTCCAGCCTTGGCCTTCAGGGACGCCTGCCCACATTGCCATAGGATCCTTCGTAGTGGCCAGCGGTTCCTGCTCTGGAGGTTGGGGAGGGGCTTGCTGAAGCTCCTTCCTTGAACTTCCCTTTTCAATTGGTGGCTGTAGCACTGGACTTTCCTCACGATTGCCTTCTGGAAGTATCTCAGCTGAAACCGGTTGCTTTCCATCTTCATCCTCCTCGGGAACCTTCGTAAAGAGAACTGAGATATGTGCGTTGATACCTGCACTTTCCTGCGAGCTGCCCAAGGTGAAAACGACTGAGCCGAATGCTGGAAGCACAGGCTCTCCTCCCCTGGAGCTGCCGACCTCCAAGAACTAACTGGCTGGAATTGGTATGGCTCCCGCCCTCCTGTAGCAGTAGCAGCAGCAACAGTGATGGTGTACATCCGCTGCAAGGGGGCGTGAAGGTGCACCACGCCCAGGTCCCCTCCGACTCGGCTGTCTTTCACGCAGTCGCGCCATATTTTCCGTGTCTCCTTCAATTTGTTCTAGGACCGAGCTTTTGGGCTTGAAGTCACAGTTGTCACTGCCAATTAATTGAGTGCAGTCCCCGAATTGATTCAAGGCAGAGCTCAACTGCCCATAAACCATGCACAGGATTAGCAAGCAGGAAGCGAACTTTTCCCAAGTGAATTCCTTCACTCTCCGCTTCAATTGCGCTCCCTTTGCCCTTAGAGTTCTGTTCCCACCTGAGGCACTCTCCAGAGTCGAAATGGGTATTGGCAATAGCAGTGGCTGCATTTTGAAGGGGAAGAGCGCCCACCGGACGAAATTCCTCCAGAGCCTGCACCACACAGACCTTACATTGCGAATGAGCCTGCAATGCTCCATCATCCTTATGAGTTCTTGCAACATTCCCTTGATAAGAGCTCTCCATACCTGCTCCCTGCAACAACATCTCTTTACCCTGCGTAACATTGAATGCCAAGAGTTTGGGCTGCTGAACCTCATACCTCGGCGGTAGTGGGCATTAACTATACTGCGTTAACACGGGGCGGCACATGCTGGGCATGTGGCTCGTCCTTGGCTGACGTGCTAACATCCGCATCCGGGGCTCGCTTCTTCTACACTTAATAATGTGATTTTTTATCTTTAATATGTTCTTAGGAGGTTTCGAGATAATTTCATATTATGTGCCTAATATTATTTATTTTTGCAGAATATTGAGAGAATTTTGAGTAGATTCTGAAAGAGAGAATCTAGGGACTTATTCCCTGCCAATAAATGAATGGAATATTATGAAATTATTGATTATATTTTGAAGCTCCATTGATTGAGAAAATGTATGGATGTTTTCTACACCAAACGAGGGTCTAGAGCTTAACTGGATTATAAAGGATGTATCCTCCTTGGAATTCGAAATCAATTAGGAAACCAGATCCACAATTTTAGGGGATTGGAGGGAAACAATCCCCCTCTTCAAGAAGGTTTCCCCTCAAGTCTTTTGTATAAATAAAGGGGCCTAGCATCCCAATGGGGAGTTTGAATTATTGGAGAATAGATTTTGAGGAGTAGAAGACCTATTCACTTATTGTTTTGTTATGTATTATTTTGACAGTGAATGAAAGCTATCTTATTTTTAGTTTGATCCATATCTAGAGGGTTGAGTTCTCTTGGGTTAAGTCCCAACCCATAGGCTCTAGTCTCTCTCCTTTATGTATGTTATTCATGCATCTTCTTTCTTGTATCTAGCTAGCAATATTTCCTTTCTTTTCTAGTAGAATTAATTTATGAGAAAATTGCTTGCGCAAGTATGTAAATCACATCTCTTGTAGAAAGTGTGGTTGGAGACATTGCATTTCCAAGACAAAAATATATAGTCACTTTCCTTTGTAATAGTTAGACCTTAGGTTATTTCTTTTTCTTGCATCTCTTTTTTTTGGAAACTAGTGATTGGTTTAGTAGTTTTCTTTGATCACATGAAGTATAACCTATAGTGGTTTTAGGCCTTGTGCATATTTCCAAATAGGTTGTCTTTCAATGCAATGGTTATATTTCCAATAAAATGCAACTCATCCTTTTTCTCTCGTTTCAATTTTCAGCAATTTACATTGTTAACATGTTTTAATTGTTTGGCAAAATAGAGTAACGTATTATGGTGTGAAGGTACTATTATTGATATGTAGGGTTGGAATTGTCATTCAAAATCTTTATCCCACCACTATATTCCTTTCTTGAACCTCAACAACCCCCTCAAATAACTGTTCACCAAGAGCACATCTCTAAGTTATTGAAGGCCACAGTGTGCATTGGTTTTTGTGCAAGATGGGCCCCTAAAGGGTAATAGGATTGTAAATGTCTCATAAAACGTTCATTTAACCTCCAATACTTTTCCCTACCTTCAAATGCCCTTTTCCACCCTCATAATGCTCATAGATTCAATCTTGTAGCAAAACAGGACAATTATGCAACACTCTGTCCCGATCCTATAAAACTATGAAACAAACCTCCAAATGCATTTTGATTTGATCCAAAACACTCTTTAACACCCATAGGAACTTTATAATTATCATAAGACCATAAAAATTAATAAATAGATTCATAGACCTATAGGAACTCTTCCCTGGCTAATAAAATAGATAAACAATCATTCCCAACAATCATATAGAAAAACAATAGTAGTTTTCAGCTACTCTATAGCACATGTTAGCGAGGCTCTTCTGAGTTGATTCCATTTGTATTGAGTTTTGAACAAATTCTAATTAATAGAAAAATTCACCCCATATCATTTGAACTTGATCCGATTACGAATTTTGTAGGTTAATTGTCTCACTAGTTCTAGAATTTCTAGTTTTAAGAGTAGTAATCTTATGATATTTTTTAACACATGTTAACAAGGGTATTTTTGGGTCGTTCCACTTGGATTGGAGTTCTAGGACATCCTACTTAATAAAAAAATTACCCCATCTCATTTGAATTTGATTTTCTTGGGAAATTGGCAAGCTAAGTCGAGAGATAAACATCTTGTAGCAATCTTGTATCAATCCTGTAGCAATTTGCCTCCAAGATATTTCTTGCCCAGATTAATTAAAAAATCATGGTAGAAGTATATTTATAGCCTATTAATTCTCTAAGGCCATTTTGGTTGATCTTAGGCTAGATTATGTCTCCATTTAGCTCTCACACTGCTTGCTTCTTGAATGTTGATTTATGCAATTAGTTTAGATTTTCTTTTCGTAATTTACTTTATGAAAAGTGTGATTTCCTTCTTGCAAGCGTAATCTAGGAATTTCATTTCCATCAAAATATAATATATTCCTTTTAATTTCATTTCCTTTCTAGAAAGATATATTAGATTTTCTTAGTTTTCATTATATCATATATTTCCTTTCTGTCATTTACTTTCCAATAAAAATAGAATATGGTTGCTTACTATTATTTACCTTTTTAAATTTAGGATTGGCGGCGTACCTATATCTTTGCTCATTTGGATTTGTTTCATTGCATTCTTTCATTTGCATAAAAGGGATTCAGACTAGGAAGTGGAAGGTGTCTGTTGCACATTCAGTAATGACCCCTCTTAAGTTTGTATGAACCTTAGGTTGATAATTTAAGTCGATAACCTCAGGAGTTAAAACATTCTTGTTGCAATACTAGGGCCCATCACTAATCCTATTTGGAAGCTTGCGCTAGATACATTGATTTCATTGTATATGTTGATTTCTAATCCTATTTGATTGGTTGCACTAGATGCATTTATTTTAGTATAGATGTTGACTTCTAATCCTAATTGATTGTTTGCACTAGATGCATTGATTTCAGTGTAGATGTTGATTTTTGATTTGATGTAATTAGATGTATGATTCTCATTAATTTCAAAGTAATTAGATTAATAATGTGCATTGATTCAAGTGTAAGCACAAAACATTATTGATGACGTGCATTGACTTCTGTGTTACAGTAATTCAACCATGAATAAAATACTTGAATTTTCACCCTAAATAAAATGTTCACTTCCCCAAATGTTTGCATCTTGAAACTATAAACTATTTGTAATTAGCTACATTCTTATTATTTCCATATTCCGTTATTCAACATTGTTAGTCACTTTGCATTCAAGCAAGGTAATAGAAAACAAATAGCATTGAAAATTTCCAGGGGTATAACACTCCATAAGTCACAATGATTGACTTTGGAGAAAGATACTATTAATATCGGAGAGCAAGAGAGACAAGGTATGAAGTTTCCTATAATAGCTGAGTTAAATATTTGAATGATATATGATTTCAACTGACCTTTTCATGTGATCATTATGAAAAGATGGCAAAACTAATAGGTGTAACAATAAAAACAATAGAAGAAAATAGTTTGATAATGATCACAATGAAGATTGTTTGTAATTGACTACATTCTTATTGCGTCAAGAGGTTCTTTACAATCCAGTATAGGGTGTATGTGTAGGTGTAATTTAATTAAGTAAACATTTTAAAATGTAGGCTTAATTAAATAATAATAAAACATTGATAATAATATAGAGCCTA
>APFE031671458.1:69238-82693 GCA_000404065.3 Pinus taeda | reverse complement strand
ATATTAATCTTTTAATACTAGTATTAGATTTAATGATGTTTTTTACATGGTATGATAACAAAATTTATTATAAATTTTGTTATCATGCCATGTAAAAGACATCGTTTAAAACTACATCAAATTAATATTTTTAGATATTACAATTTTGACCTAGAAATATTATGTCTTTGAAAATTTTAATATACCTATAGGATATTTTTTAGATCTTTTTGTGTGAATTTAACATTTTTTTTTGATTCAAGGACTAGTATTGGCTTTTAGTAATCAGAGTAAAGGTTTAACAATTTACCTAATTAGAAATTTTAAATGGGTAAAAAAAATCGTTGAGAATAATAGTTTATGATACATTAAAATTCAAAAGAAACTATAAAATTAATGAGATTAATATGTATTGTAGTTTTTTATCTAATATTATTTGATTTTTTTGTTTATGGCATAATTGATTTTTAGTATTATTTTTATTATTTTATTAGATATGACATAATTACACATATCTCATACTTTTACATATCTCCCTCATATTAAACTGTAAAATGAACCTCCCAGCAAAAATAAAAATAAGAAACAAATATAAAACTATGGTTTTGATTATGAATAAGCAAATAGTCGCTAGTTAGTTTCTAATAATAATAATTTCAAACACGCTTAGCTTATTTCATGATAATTGTGTTATACAGTAGACAAAATTCACAACATCCAACTAATAAGTGCTCATATGTACATGTTACGTAATTTTGGAGCATGTAATTCCTGAGTAAGAGAGTCATATTCCCTAACAATCTTTCCTACATGAACTTGATGCAAATTGCATGCTAGATTCAGTAGGTGAAGGCATTATTACTACTTTCACATTCATCTGAAAAAGGAGAAGAGGTGGGAGTCAACTACTATCATTGTGTTGTTGTTGAGATTGATGATGGAGACAGACTAGTTTAGTAGACCAAACTTGTACGATGTGCCACATGTCACTATTTCCTCCTTCAGCTCTGAAATTGATACAAAGAAAACTAGAGTACTTGAAATATCCACCATGTTTTACATAATTCCAATCCTCTTCTCAAAGAGAGAGTTATGACAATTTTCCCAGTGTCACTTCTTTGAGATGATATTCGGTAACCAACAAAAGCCCTAACTTCCACAGATCATATCTCCAAAAATATAGTGAACCAAGATCTAAAGTTTATTCAAAACGTTCACTAGGATTGTGAATCAAATGGTTTTAATTTCATAATCTAAGACTTCGCAAAAATGAAGGTATAGCGAAAATTCCATGATCACTACATTTGAAGGATATATAAGATTTCTTTTGATAGAGTTGAGAGGGGATTCTATAGAGAATGTTGGAGGGATTTTAGGAGCTTAAAAAATTATTAATTAATGACTATTCAATGACCAAAACCAATTATGAGTGCCATGCACAACCCCATAGGGTTTTAGCCCACTAACTGGGGTTACTAACTTCAAACATGAATATCTCTCAAACCGTGAAGAATTACTTGGCGTGCCATATATAAACAGAAACATCTAGACAAGTAGAATCTATCTAGAAGATCCTTGACTCAAAATAGAGTAATTTTTCAAGTCAAAGTTCCATTGAAAGATCATGCTAGCCCTTGGTGCTGCTTAGGTTGACATCAATGACAACCTCTGATCATCTTTAGATCAACATATAGTGAACATACTACGCATGTACAAATCCAAGAATCCATGAACCTCGTATGAGAGCCTTCCCTATGTGTAACACAATTATAACAAATCTCTCCATAGCTCTACTAGTTGTAGTCCCTTTCAAGTGGATTTGGGATTTCAACCATTGTGGCTGGTTGATGTTTCCATCCTTCATGCCACTCTACACAGGAAGAATTTGCACATGCACAATCTGAGTTTAATAAAGAAACCAAGTTTATTGAACGCATCCAACACATCTTCCAACATGTTCATGACATCTTGGATAAATCCAATGCCAAGTACAAGAAACAACATGATCAACATCAAGCACCATATAAGTTTCAGGTGAGCGACAAAGTTTGGTTTCATTTGTAGAAAGAACGCCTCGTCAAAGCCCATCAGAAGCTCCAGCTACTCCAATACAGACCTTACACCATTAATGAGGCTTTGGGAGACAATGCTTTCAAAATCAACATTCCCCCATTCCTTGACCTACACCCAGTGTTTAATGTAGATCGCATTCAGTCATACTTTCCACCATTTTTGGACACATCAGATAGTGTTGAGTAACTAAGACCAACAAAGCTCAACCTAGATTGCATAGAATAGTCTACAATTGATCGAATCATGGACACATATATCAAGAAAAATTGCTAACAAAGGATCCAACTGTATTGGATTTTCAAAGTTGTCTAGCTCCTGACTAAGCCGAGTGGCTCACTAGGGACCAAGTTTAATAAAAGTTTCCCCATCTCATGGAGGCACTCAACGTAATGGGGACCATTTCTTCCTATGGGGGGGCGGGGGGGGCGGAATGATCTGGGTGGATATTGGTGGCCACCCATCTATTACACCTAGAACCCCATCATTTTTTCTTTTAGTTTCCTTAATTGTAGCACAATTTACTATTTTTGTTATTTTATTGGGCCCTAAACTTTAAAAGCCATTTTGAGGCCCTAAATGATGTTTTTGTAGAAGACAGGAAAACTTCTACCCCAAGGCAATGATCTACACTAGAAATTTTTCATCCTCAACCAAATTTTTCTAACAAGCTATTATACATGTCAAACAAAGATCGTATGCCAAAGTTACAACCCTAAGAAGTTGATATACCAACTAACCTCAACTTGGCACACACACTTTTGGTGCTTCATCTCCTAGGGTTAGGTTTTTGGATGTTTAGGGTTTTTCGTTGTTTATAAATAATAAAAGGTCATTTGAGCCTCATTGTAACACAATTCATAAGGCATATAACCATCACATCTCTTCTCAGAGATAAGCTACGATTGATGGGATAACTTATTTCCATTTTGCATGTAAATAGTTTGAGTATTTGTTATTAATGGATTGAATTATAGTTTTTTCTATAGCTTTGTGTTTCTGTTTAAGTATGTATTTCATTTTTTTCCTACATAAATCTGGATCATGATGAGAGTTGGTTGTGGCATCGAAGACTAGGACATCCGAACTTTGATTAGATTGTCAATTTGGGAAAGAAGAATGTTGTCAGAGATCTACCAAAGCTTTCAAAGCCTAAGAATATTAGTTGCAAGTGCTATTAGATTGGTAAGAAAATGCAAATACCATACAAATCCAAGGAGAACTCATTAACCAGGCCATTAGAATTAGTACATATGGACTTATGTGGTCCTTCAAGAACTCAGACACCTTTAGGTGAACTATATTTCATGCTTATCATTAATGGTTTCAGCAGAATGATATGGGTTGCATTCCTTAGAGAAAAATTAGAAGCTTTTGAAAAGTTTAAAGACTTTAAAGCCATGGCTGAAAATGAGATAGATTGTCAAATCAAGTGCATAAGGTCAAATAATGGAGGTGATTTTGCTTCAAAGAAATTCCATGATTTTTGTAAGCAACATGGTATCAAAAGGCAATTTACTATCACAAGGACTCCACAACAGAATGGTGTAGCAGAGAGAACCAATAGATCAATCCACCATTTGGCTAGAGCCATGATGGTAGAAATAAATATTCAATAGATATTTTGGTTTGAATCTATTCACACAGTAGTGATGATTCTATGAGACGTTTTCTGAAGAAGACAATGAAGAATACCCCAGTCCTTAATCCAAAGACCCTGCAAGGTATGTGCAAAAACACCACCCAACTCACCAAATTGTTGGTGATTTAAATTAAGGTATGCAAACAAGAATAAGGTTGTTAAATCTTCCTACTCAAATGCATGTAGGTTTGTTATCTATGATGGAACCAAAATATTTTTCTCAATCCAACCAAGATGATAATTGGTTAAAAGCCATGCATGAAGAGATTTATCAGATTGAGAAAAATTAGACATGGGATATTATTCTTAGACCAATAGATAATAGTGTGATAGGCGCTAAATGGGTCTTTAGGAAAAAATTGAATGAGCATGGTGAAGTGGTAAGAAAAAAAGAAAGATTAGTTTTCAAAGGCTATGCACAAATTGAAGGTTTGGACTTTGATGAAACCTTTTCTCCTATAGCTCGATTATAGGCAATACACATTTTTTTGGAATTTATTAGTTTCAAGAAATTCAAGATATATTAGATGGATGTCAAATCTACTTTCTTAAATGGAGAACTCTAGGAAGAAGTCTACATTGAGTAGCCAAATGGTTTGAAGTTGTTAGATAATCCTGATTATGTTTACAAGATGAAAAATGCCTTGTGTGGTCTTAAGCAAGCCCCATGGGGTTGGTATTCCAAGTAGGACAATTATTTTCTCAAGTATGGTTTTAAAAGAGGAAAATATAATAATAATTTATATGTGAAATCTAATGATGGAAATTTTTAGTGGTGGTTATCTATGTTGATGATGTTATTTTTTCCAGTGATTCAAATTCTCTAACCTGTCACTTTGTAGCTAATATGAAGACCAAATCTGAGATGTTTGTGCTTGGATAAATTTTTGATTTCCTTGGTTTATAGATTGTACAGTCTGCTAAAGGAAGTTTTATCTCATGAAGCAAGTATCTCAAGGAAGTTTTGAATAAATTTTGCATGTAGGAATGTTCATTTGTAAACACTCCAACGGTTACTAAATGCAAACTCAGCAAGGTTGATGAGCCACCAAAGATGGATAAGACTTTATACCTTAGTATACTCCTAGACACTCACCTTAGTCTCCATGGTATTATACTTCCCAATGGGGTGATCCATATTCAGGGTATTATCCTCCCCAATATTTCATTCCTCCTTTTTATCCATATCAACACCAACCTACTAAGTGGGGTGATCCATATTTCCATCAACATCCTTAATATCCTCCATACAAAATCAATTCTATTAATCCTATCCACATCTACCACAACCACATTTTCAACCACGACCATTTCAAAGACCCACTCCCACTCAAATACCTACACAACCATTTACAATCCCAAGCAATAAAGTAACTCAGCCCACTTACAATGCTAAGATACAAAATATCTAAAGAAATCCTCTTGATCCAAATGATATTCATCTTGGATCGGGAAGATTATTACAAAGAAGAGATTCTCTTACTTCTATTGAAGAAAAACATCCAAAATAAGAAGATCCAAAGGATACTAAAGGATCATGGAGCACATTTGATGGAGAGCAACCATTAGATCCTAAGATTGAAGAATTTATGCTATGCTTATCATCAGATCCTTTATGTATTCAAGGGACTAAACAGAAAATAGTAGAAGATTTGAATCGCATGGAAGAAGAAGGCATACAGAATGATCCAAGTGAGAAAGTGAACTGAGGGCATCACAAATATATTTAACTTTGGTTTATGACAATCACTAGGCAGGAACACCACTCTCTTCAATAGTGTTTGACATCATCAAAGTCAAAGCAGTTAGTGTGTCATATTTAGGTAGATGTCAAAGGATATATTTTAAGCCTACACATGATTTTATCTATCATCTTGTTATGCACATGGATCATTTGGAAGTATTCGTATATTTGAAAGTTTTTTTTTTTTTTTTCAAGTAGAGTAGGATAAAGGAATAAAAGGAAAATAAGGAAAATAAAATCTTAGGAGGAAACCTCCTTTGAGCCGCCTAATATTGGCTCACTAATTGAAAACCTCCATGAGGCAGTAAGTGGGTTGGGAATAAAAAAGCAGGAAAAAGGAAAAATATCCTAGGTGAAAACTCCTTTAAGGCACTTAGGCAGACCTGTTAGTTGAAAACCTGATTCAGACAACTGGTAGGCCTAGAAGAAAGAGAAAAAATGAAAAATGAGAAGGAAAGAGATTCTTTTCTCTAGGTATCTCTCTATGATATATGTAGGGCTTCCCAACTTTCTCAAGGAAGAAAAAATTGATCAGGGAAGCAAGCATCTAGTCAAGGGTAGTCAACATTGCATTAGATGAATTTTGAGGTCTAAAATGGGCCTCCTCAGAAAAATGTACAACCAAAATAAATTTATAAGAACCAAAAGGATTCAAGATGATGATGTCAACCATGGGAGATGATTCACCATTTTTGGGGTAAAAAAGTAAAAACTTTAAAAAATATTAAAATAATAAAACTACTTTTTCAACTCGTATTTTCAACTTATCTCCCTAAGGTTTTACTCATATTTTGAGCGGGAGTACTCATTGGATGCAAAATTTGATTCCTCATCCAAGGAGTACCCATGTTGCATACTTTCGATGGACCCTACTGCACGAAAAAAGAGAAATACATTAAAAAGAAAAAAACATGATTGCAATCACACTTTTCATGTATTTCTCATTTTTCATATAACGGGGTTCATCAAAAGTATGTAATAAGGGTACTCCTTGGACGAGGAATCAAATTCTGCATCCAAAGAGTGTTGTTACTCAAAATTTGAGTAAACCCATAGGGAGATAAGTTGAAAATACTAGTTGAAAAAATAGTTTTTTCTTTTTTCCCTCTAAAATTTGATGATGTAATCTCATATTATTTTATTATTTCCAATATTATTTTATAATTTCCTTAGGAGGCCCATTTTAGACCTCAAAATTCCCCTAATGCGTTTTCCACCTCTTGCATCAAGATGGTCTAACATGGCTAAGAAAAAGTCCATACATGTCTTGTTAATTTCATAATGAATCCCCATGTCATTTCTCATCATTCCTAAGCCTTTCCCATTCATTTCCCTCGTTGTCCTGAAGTGCTATAGGAACAATGTGTTTGGCTACAACATTTCCAAAATACACAAGGCATAAATCGTTTTTACCATATCTCAAAAACCATGCATCCATTGGTCAATAAATTTCATGTGGAGATGTGTATGGATTATAGTAACATTCTCAAGAAATTTCAATAAATTAAAGTGCATAGTTTTCAATTCAGGATAACTTTTAGCCATTTTCCATTTTTCTCGAGATTCGGGCATCCATTGACCAAGGTTTTTTATGAGGAGATGCAAGGATGATGGAAACATTCTAAAAAAAAAAATCAAGTGAATCTAATATACTATTTGAGAGATATGGATTAAATACATTGATTGAGGCAAGGCAGTCCCCTGGCTCCTTAACCTCATTTGTGAATCTGGGACACCCCGTCCCACAAGGATGGGCTAGGAGAGAAAACCTGGTAGCCCCTGAAGGCCCACTTCTATAGGATTTTCCAAGAACTACTACAAGATTGACAGAGAGTGATAAAAGATTGACACAAAGTGCTAAAGGATTGACACAAAGTGCTACAGGATTGACGCAACATGTTACAGGAAAGCCCAGAGAGCTACAAAGAGCCTAATTTGAGCAAAAACATCCAAGCCTTAGAATTCAAGGAGGAGCACCAAAGGGAGGGTAAGTACAAACTTTTCCTTAACACCTTTTGACAAAAATCCTGAAAAAACCTTTCATTCTTTTAAGCAATACATCATGTAACAATTTGTGGTAGAAATTATGGCATGAAAATAGAATGAAGTATATGTGCTGAGCATGGTGAGAGAAGGAAATGCATTTTTTTTTTAGTTGTGTTATGAAACCTGCCCTTTTCCAAGCATTTCCAACAAATCGTTCCTTCCTTATCTCTACCTCAATAGCTCAATTAGAGTTGATTTTTTCTTAAACCTATAGCAAAAACAAAGGATTTGTTTTTACAACTTTGGGAGAATCATGGAGTGGATTACAACCACAAAGAGAGGAACGAGAAAGAACCCTTGCATTATTCATTCCAAAACTTCTACAGGTACAAAAATGTTCCAATGAGAGTCAATGAAGGATAACACATTCAGAGGATCAACATCAAAATTCACCTTCGTACACTCCCATTTATTTCTCTATGTCCTCTCCACCCATCCCTTAACCTCTCCAAGATTTTCCACACCATTATCTAGCCTCTGACACCCAATTCTATAAATATCATGTATTACTACAAGATTGTTCTAGAATTGCTATAGAATGTTGATCTACATAAAAAAAGGAACATATTGAAATTTTTTCACTCAAGAACATGGGAGAGGGTTCATAAGAGCCCTATCATCCATCCGCTACACTAGATGTCACATTTTCTTTCACCTTTATTCCCATTACCATCCATTAAAATCCTTGTCCTTCATCTCTTTTCCACCATTTTTCACCACAAAAGAGCTCATACCCTTTTCCATCATAAACGGGCTCTATTTCCATCATCAACGAATTTTTCATAAATTTTCAACATTGTTGGAAGCAGTACTTGGAGGGAATTGTGATCCTAAAGCCTATGTGTGACTGCTATAGGAAGACACATAATCCTGTAGCGACCTCCATAAACCCTACAAGATCACATTTGAAGCACAAGGCCAAGAAATTTGAACATCATGAATATTTAGGAGACTCCAGAACTATTCCTCAGCAATTATAAGATCCTTGATCAACAACAAAAGCAACATCTGATCCATGGTGGCACCTATGTTTTCATCACATGAATCATGGAACTTCAAACAACAATGAAAAAATTCAAGCTAATGAAAAGGATTGATGAAAGTGACATTTCGTACCTCAAAGAGTAATCCAAAAACTTCATCAATGATGTCGCAGCCTCATGCAAGCATCAACTAGTCAATCATCAGCCACAACACTCACATTAGGAGCATCTCAACCACAAAGCAACAAAAGAAACAACAGAAAGCCTAGAAGACCTCCAGAAACAAGACTATCAACATTAGGACCTCCAACATATTATCGCATGCATCTTCAATATCATCAAAGGCATCCTCCATGTCTACATCAACATACTGCACACACACAAAAAAAACACTCATGGTAAGGCACATGTATGTAACTTTCTAACCTCACCCGTAAATTTACCTATTCTAGCTTGAGAAAACATTAAAAGCATGTGAAGGAAAGGTATTTTATAGCAAAACTTGATATCAGGAAGCCTTGGTCTTATCTAGCAAGTCACTTAACTTTTCTCCAAAGGACAACCACACATGTGGGAGATAAAGGACACAAAAGTGTAAAAAGACTTAATAAAGTGGGAGGTCATCATGAAGTTCAAAAAGTAGTTGAGGGGCAATTCAGTTAATTCAAAGAACTCCAAGATTATTTTGCATGCAATATCATTAAGGAAAAAAATGAAAAATAAAAATATAGGTGGGTCCAACTCACTTAACTCAAAGTTTTGCATGCAATGTTGTTTAAAAAAAAGGAGAGAGAAGAATATTAAAAAAAAATAAAGTAAAAATAAAAATAAAATGGTGGAACCACCACCTCTTCACATGAAAGTTGGATTCTACAAGATACTAACAAGCTGCTACAAGATGATGCAGGCTACTATAGGATACAAACATGCTGCTACAACATGTTACAAGAATGCTACAAGATTGCATATAAGGATTCTAAAAGCAGCTTCAAGGTGGGAAAAGGTAGTAGAAAGTTGTAGAAGAGTGTAATGGTCCTTACTAAGCTCATAGAAACTTAGGAAGGAATGAAAAAGAAGACAAAGTTAAATGCAAAGAAAAATAGAGACAAGAATAGATAAAATAGAGTTGGTTGAGCTTCATTTATCATCAGCAAAGGTTCAAATTGTCAAACGCATATAGAGTCTTAAGAGACTTGAAAAGATGTTGAAAAAACAAGAAGACTAGCTAAGAAGAGAAAGGAGGAAGTAGAAGACCCCATGATACACAAAGAAATGGAAATAATTGAAGAATATGTAGGCCTACATCTAGCAAGGGAAGCTACATCCACATCAGTATGGGGTGTTATTAAAGATATACATGAAGAAAAAAACATCAAGGAAGATGAGTAGGTTTCTCAGAGGATGAGAAATAGTTTCAGTAGGGTTGTATGATGGGCCTCCAAATTAGACACATATTTAGTCCCATCTAACCTTTCTTAGGCACATAAAGGCTATATTAAATCTCTCCTTCTACACTTAATAATGTGTTTTTTATCCTTAATATGTTCTTAGGAAGTTTAGAGATAATCTCATATTATGTGCCTAATATTATTTATTTTTGTAGAATATTGAGAGAATTTTGAGTAAATTCTAAATGAGAGAATCTAGGGACTTATTCTCTGCTAATAAATGAATGTAATATTATGAAGTTATTGATTATATTTTGAAGATCCATTGATTGAGAAAATGTATGGATGTGTTCTGCACCAAAAGAGGGTCTAGAGCTAAACTGGATTATAGAGGATGTATCCTCCTTGGAATTCGAAATCAATCAGGAAACCAGATCCACAATTTTAGGGAATTGGAGGGAAACAATCCCCCTCTTCAAGGAGGTTTCCCCTCAAGTCTTTTGTATAAATAAAGGGGTCTAGCATCCCAATGAGGAGTTTGAATTAGTGGATAATAGATTTTGAGGAGTAGAAGACCTATTCACTCAGTGTTTTGTTATGTATTATTTTGACAGTGGATGAAAGATATCTTATTTTTAGTTTGATCCATATCTAGAGGGTTGAGTTCTCTTGGGTTAGGCCCCAACCCATAGGCTCTAGTCTCTCTCCTTTATGTATGTTATTCATGCATCTTTCTTGTATCTAGCTAGCAATATTTCCTTTCTTTTCTAGTAGAATTAATTTATGAGAAAACTACTTGTGCAAGTATGTAAATCACATCTCTTGTGGGAAGTGTGGTTGTAGATGTTGCGTTTCCAAGATAAAAATATATAGTCACTTTCCTTTGCAATAGTTAGACCTTAGGTTATTTCTTTTTCTTGCATCTCTTTTTTTTGGAAACTAGTGATTGGTTTAGTAGTTTTCTTTGAGCACATGAAGTATAACCTATAGTGGTTGTAGGCCTTGTGCATATTTCCAAATAGGATGTCTTTCAATGCAATGGTTATATTTCCAATAAAATTCAAATCATCCTTTTTCTCTCATTTCAATTTTCTGCAATTTACATTGTTAACATGTTTTAATTGTTTGGAAAAATAGAGTAACTTATTGTGGTGTGAAGGTACTATTGTTTATATGTAGGGTTGGAATTTTCATTCAAATTATCTATCCCACCACTATATTCCTTTCTTGAACCTCAACAACCCCCTCAAATAGCTTTTCACTAAGAGTACATCTCTAGGTTATTGAAGGCCACTATGTGCAATGTGTTTTCTGCAAGATGGACCCCTAAAGGGTAATAGGATTGGAAAGGTCTCATAAAACCTTAATTTACCCTCCACTACCTTTTTCTACCTTCAAATTTCCTTTTCCTCCCTCATAATGCTCACAGATTCAATCTTGTAGCAAAACAGGACAATTATGCAGTACTTTGTCCCGATCCTATAACACTATGAAACAAACCTCCAAATGCATTTTGATTTTATACAAAACACTCTTGAACACCCATAGGAACTTTATAATTATCATAAGACCATAAAAATTAATAAATGGATTCATATACCTAAAGGCACTCTGCCTTGGTTAATAAAATAAATAAACAATCATTCCTAACAATCATATAGCAAAACAATAGTAATTTTTAGCTACTCTTTAGCGCATCTTAATGAGGCTCTTTTGAGTTGATTCCATTTGTATTGAGTCCTAAAAAAATTATAATTAATATAAAAGTTCACCCCATATCATTTGAACTTGATAAGATTAGGAATTTGGTAGGTTACCTATCTCACTAGTTCTAGAATTTCTAGTTTTCAAAGTAGTAATTTTATGCTATTTTTTAACACATGTTAAAAAGGGTATTTTTGGGTGGTTCCACTTGGATTGGAGTTCTAGGACATCCTACTTAATAATAAAAAATTACCCATCTCATTTGAATTTGATTTTCTTGGTTTGGCAAACTAACTCGAGAGGCAAACATCTTGTAGCAATTGTGTATCAATCCTATATCAATTTGCTTCCGAGATATTTCTTTCCTAGATTCAGTAAAAAATCATGGTAGAAGTATATCTATAGTCTATTAATTCTCTGAGGCGATTTTGGTTGATCTCAGACTTGATTAGGTCTCCATTTAGATCTCACACTACTTGCTTCTTGAATGTTGATTTCTGCAATTAGTTTAGATTTTCTTTCTGCAATTTACTTTATGAAAAGTGTGATTTCCTTCTTGCAAGCGTAATCTAGGAATTTCATTTCCATAAAATATAATATATTTCCTTTAATTTCATTTCCTTTCCAACAAGATAGATTATATTTTCTTAGTTTTCATTATGCTAGATTTCCTTTCTATCATTTACTTTCCAATAAAAATAGAATATGGTTGCTTATTGTTATTTACCTTTTGCAATTTAGGATTGGCAGCTTACCTAGATCTTTGCTCATTTGGAGTCATTTCATTGTCTTCTTTCATTTGCATAAAAGGGAGTTAGACTAGGAAGTGGAAGGTGTTTGTTGCACATTCAGTACTGACCCCTCTTAAGTTTGTATGAACCTCGGGTTGATAATTTAAGTCGATAACTTTAGGAGTTACAACATTCTTGTTGCAATAATAGGGTCCATCACTAATACTATTTGGAAGCTTGCACTAGATACATTGATTTCATTGTAGATGTTGATTTCTAATCCTATTTGATTTGTTGCACTAGATGCATTTATTTTAGTATAGATGTTGACTTATAATCCTATTTGATTGTTTGCACTAGATGCATTGACTTTAGTGTAGATGTTGATTTCTGATATGATGTAATTAGATGTATGATTCTCACTAATTTCAAAGTAATTAGATTAATAGTGTGCATTTATTTTAGTGTAAGCACAAAAAATTATTGATGACGTGCATTGACTTCTTTGTTTCAGTAATTCAACCATGAATAAAATACTTGAATTTTGACCCTAAATAAAATGTTCACTTACCCAAATGTTTGCATCTTGAAACTATAAACTATTTATAATTGGTTACATTCTTATTATTTCCATTTTCCATTATTCAACATTGTTAGTCACTTTGCATTCAAGTGAGGTAATATAAAATAACTACCATTGAAAATTACCAAGGGTATAAAACTCCATAAGTCACAATGATTGACTTTGGAGAAAGATACTATTAATATTGGAGAGAAAGAGAGACAAGGTATGACGTTTCATATAATAGCTAAGTTAAATATTTGAATGATATATGATTTCAACTACCCTTTTCATATGATCATTATGAAAAGATGGCAAAACTAATATGTGTGACAATAAAAACAATAGAAGAAAATAGTTTGATAATGATCACAATGAAGAATGTTTGTAATTGACTACATTTTTATTATGTCGAGAGGTGCTTTACAATCCAATGTAGGGTGTACGTGTAGGTGTAATTTAAGTAAGTAAACATTTTAAAATGTCGACTTAATTAAAGTATAATAAAACATTAATAATAATATAGAGCCTAGTATTAGGGATGAATGTAAGCATTTAAATGTTGGCTCAATTAATAATAAAAAATTAAAAGTAATAAAAATATTT